>CP137686.1:5971096-6200131 GCA_037976565.1 Mesocentrotus franciscanus
GCTATTAATAATTAACTGCCGGTAGTTTAATTTTTCAGTGCTTTTCATTTTCTTTGTTTGTATATATACAAGATATAGGGTTGCAATGTTGGTCAAAATGTTAGGAATACATCCTTTTATTGATATCATACCTTGGGATTCAGAAGAAAAAAAATGTGCAACTTTCGCTCAAGGTTGTATATACATATTTACCTACGGAAGAAATGTATTAAAGAAAATTACATGGAATTATATTATGATGGATAAAGTTACACACACACATATATATATATATATATATAGTTATCTTGTTCTTTTAATGTAATAATAGTGGCTGATCTGAAGGAGTCTATTGTATTCATGGCAACTAGAGCAGAGAAGCTGCTTGATCTCTCAAGGACATTACACCTTAACAGTACAAGGGTAAGTTATCTGGGCAACGTTACACAAAACCGTCATAAGTGCAAGTAAACGACATCCTATTGAAACGCTTGTTAAATTCAACTAACTCATTTCAATGGGTTGTCAGCAAACTTGTACTTATGACGTTTTATTGTATTTATTTATTGTCTTGTATGCATCTTGTCAACTAAAATTTTCCTGTTGATTTTTATGAAATGAAATATGAATAAATTATATGTGGGGCAGGTCAGATCTTGTTTCACATGGAATGCACAAAACATGTTTAATTCAATGCTTTGATAGCTAGTTGTGACTTTTCAACTAGATTTTAAAAAATTTCTTAACCCTTTCAGGACATGGTTTATTTTTAGGGCTATTATTAAGTGATCACATATTGTGCTTTGAATTGGCAACAGTATTTTCTTTTATTGCTACTTTGTTTAAAATAAAATTTAATATCTCTGAAAACAATATACATGGGCAAGAATGTTGTTGAAAAAATTGCCAATTTCAAAAGAAAATATAAATTTCTCTACATGTTGCCAATTTAAGAATTTTAAAGCTTATTTTCCTCTTTAGAATTCCTGGCATCAAGCGCAAATAGTCATGAGGCAAAATTTGGATGCAGTGTGTGCACAAAGCTTTGCCATTCTACTCATATAGAGCATATTTTGTAGGGCTCTGAATAAACACTTATCGAGCCAAACCACAAAATGTGGAATTACTGTCTCAAAAGGGTTTAAATGTCACATTATTTTGTTAAGGTTTGTAGAAATCCCAGATTGGAAATATGAACTGTTCAAAAGACCTCTCATATCATGATCTACTTTTTGTGTCTTTCCAGAAACGAGGTTTAGAAGATGAAGATGATGCAAGCATTCCTGCCAAGATGAGCCATCGGAGTGGATCGACCTGAATGGTATTGTCATTCTTATCTTTTAACTAGCATGCTGGGAGGAATAATAAACCAATCAGTCTTGTTTATGCCAAGAGTTTGTATCACAAGATGCTTTTCCGCTACAGCTTCAGATCTTTTCTAAAGAAAACTATGAATCACAATCAAGTATACTACACATAATATATTATAGGCTGGACGTTATCATTTCATTCAACAGTACACTCACCTCCAACATTCAGAACTTCTCTTATTTCAAAATTATATTTCAGTTTCTGCCTGATGAAATTTAATTGCACACATCTGAATTTGTTTGTGGATATACATGTATTTGTTTTACTGAAATCTTTAGCATGCAGTATAAATTAAGTGTATATAAACTATCGTGCTGAAGCCGGGGTAATAGTTGTGGAGCACCAGGAGTGTCAAGTTTGACAGACATGAGCGCTATACAAGATTCCACTATTGTTGTTATTGTTATTATTATTGTTAAAGAAACTGCCAGAGGCAGAAAGAGAGAAAGTTTATTGATGTATTGATAGAAAGAGAACAGATCAAGAGTAAATAGTAATATGAAGTCAATTCATTATACATGCATACATGCATACATCACTTACAAGCAGTTAGCCGAATTTAATCCTTTCAAAAAGACTAGGCAGTTTTCACTGTCCAAACTATTATTATTTATAACCATAACCATAAGGAATTCAATGGTTTAACAGTTTATGTTTTATTTGATTGTCGAGTTTGAGAATTTATCATTTCTTCATAACACTTTTAAATGCTAACCCATTGACTGCTGAATAGTCATATTCACAATGGGTGGTATTCTCATAAGTTAAGCCGACTAAGTCCAGACTAAACAAGAATTTTAGTTCACACTTCTATGAAATGCTAGGTTTCATCTTCCTCCTTCAATATTCATGACAAAGATACATCTACCAAGGACTCTATTGAAATTCAGATCATAATCATATCATCTTTTTCTTCCCATTTCATTGCAAAATAATTTTTTTGGACACTTCATTGCAAGATTAAAATAATCTGTACAGGGTAAATGAGTTGGCAACAGGCACTCCATAAAAGTGTGGACTAAGTTAAGCCAGGCTTAACTTAAGGCATCGTTTAACAATGTTAAATCTTAGATGCATGGCCCTACGTGATATCAGTGTCTGTGATATGGTGTAATATTGAACCTAAAAAATAGCGCTTCAAAATGATCATGAAGTGCCTCAAAAAAGTACAAATCTTTTAGTGACCGGTTTTACCATACTCATTTTCCCCAATAGACTGTGGTGTAATAAAAACCGTTAGGAAAACGAAAAATGAAATTTCGATTTCCAATCATAAATATCTTGATAATCAGACAGGCGATCGGCTTGTAAAAGTCATGCGTTTCCTTGCTGACCTAAAAGTTTATAATTATGATTGCAGCACGAGGTAAATCCAGGATTTTGTTTCAGAATCTGAGGCAATGTTACCAAGTCACTTTAACTTAGTACGCGCTATTGGAATACCACCCAATGGGTTTAATTCACAAAGGAGGTTTAAATTTAACCCATGGTCTAAAATTAGCGCAAAATAAGCGCGACACAGTCAGAGGTCCAATATTAGACGCGCGCAAGGCAAGGTACGCTTATTTTGCACTAATTTTAAAACATGGGTTATGTAAATGAGGGTACCATGTGTTAAATTTAAACCTCCTTTGTGAATTCGGGCCAATGAGTTAAATACAGGAACCACTGGGTTCCAGTAGGCGATGGGTTAATTGAATGTGTTGCTCTTTTATTTTTTTTGTTATAATGGGAAGGGTGATTTGAAGCTTGATTTAATTTCTATTATCTGGCAGAATCTATTTTCAGGAAGTCATATGAAATAATACACTGTAGAGACAGTGATTTAGCTGCATAATATATTTCAAAATAGTATTTCATTATCACATTTTATGCTACACAGACAGACTATATTGCAATTATGTTCTGAATTTACTCTAATAAAAAGCCCCTTTTATACATGCAATTAAGCTATTCAACCATTTATACCCTAATACATCTTTTGAATTAGAGAGATGGAGAAAGAGAGAGAGAGAGAGAGAGGGGGAGAGGTAGATAGATGTATAAAGATACATGTAGATAGATCGATAGAAATATATATAGAGAGAGAGAACGAGAGAGAACGAGAGATAAAAGAATAAAGTTAATTATCTCATGTTACATGTATATAATTATATGTTGTATACACCACTACCTTTTCTAAGTTAAAAAATGTGAGAGAAAACAAAATGATATCTTTTATTTCATATAAACTGTTGAGAATTGAACCAGGAGATATCCATGTTCAAACCCATGTAAAACTTTCCTCAACTAATTGGAATTTCATGAAGATTAAGATTCATCCAGTATCGTGGAAATTATAGCAAATTGTAAACCAGTTACAGGAAGTACAATGTAAAGATCAACTTACTTCTCGCGATGTTTCTACTCTAGTTCAACTTACTTCCAGTAACTAATTAGGAACTGGTGAAACATCTCAGAGAAGTAAGTTGAACAATAAATTGTACTTCTATTAAATGATTTACAATTTGCTATAATAACTAATTGTAATGTGTATAGTACAAAAGTAAAATTTAAAATGCTAAGCCATCAGGACTTACTTAAAAATAAAATAAAACAGAGGTAACAATGTGAAGAGTCATACTTCCCTTATAATTGAATAATCATAAGTTTAATTTGATAAAAATTGATAACGCTAAACATCAAGACTTACATTTTAAAAAATAAAACAGTGGTATTAATGTGAAGATACATACTTCCATTAGAATTGAATAATCATAATTTTTATCAGAAAATATTAGCTTTGTCCGTTGTTTGTTGTATTTTATGTGTGAACCATATCTAGCCTAGCCAGTGAGGAGATTGTTTAGCAATGGCATTGAGCACTGAAAATCTTACTTTACTTACAGAATTCTGATACGAGTATCATGTAAAAACATTCCATATGTATGTACAGCATCAGATCTTATTTGAGTACATTTGCTATAAACAAGAGCTTGACCAAAACACATCCATCTCACAAATTGGCCAGTAGTAATATGAACATGGAAACGATTGTAGTACAATAATTTAACATTTAACGTATTACAACTTTGAATCAGAAACATAGGCCCACTTATAACAAGTTTAAGTGAAATATTTCTAGGAAACTGAATTTTCAGATGTAAATATAGTACACGTATATTCCATAAGATGTAGTTCACTTGTCTGAATAATTTATAGCCAGATATTTTACTGCACTAAAATTGAGAGAAAGTGTATATTAAATGTTGCTTCTAATGACACTTGTGGTTCATTTGTTTGATGTAGAAGTGATGACAAAGTCTTTCCTTAGATTAAAAGGTTTGTTCAACATTCATCTGAAGTAGACCTTTCAGCAACTATTTATAAGGATCCCAAGACTATACTTTTTGGTCCAGCATAACTGTAGTCTCTTGAATGTTAAAATATGTGATGTCTAGTATATGCAATTAATCCTTTCTATCATGCAAATATCTCTGCTGAAGTTTTAACTGCCCCAAAATATCAGATCATATCCATCAGATGTAAATGTGAGGTCAAACTGCATATATCTTTGTGACTTAAACTTGTTCAGTAGTAAGCCTTTCAGCTATGGAACTTTTTTTGTTAATTTTCTCAGCAGTATATTTTCATACTTTACAAAGCCCTGAACATTTCTTAATTGTACCTATCCTTAGACCCAAAGTCTTGCCATTTTATAAGAATAAATGAGCAATAATAATAATCAAAATACACTAAGATTATGATAAGTAAATCAACGATTAAACAAATTGTAAATGTTAAATTCAATTTTTGAGTAAAGTCCATTTCTAACTTATTAGCATACACGTAAATATTAACAATACACTTCATCTTGTCCAATTTCATTGTAAATGTTGTCAATACCATATTGAGTACAAATCATACACTATGTACATAGGTTTTACTTGAACCATAGATATATACCAAAAGCATCATAATATCGCAGCTTTACTTACCTTACAATAAATTAAGAAATGTTAACATGTGATTACATACATCAGAAATACATAAGGCAGCTAGATATCATGATTTTATGAATATGCACATTGTTATATTTGCTTACAAAGATAAGACTGGGTATGCTAATGCATTTGTCAAAGCCAGTTCCTTTTGACATTCATGTCAATGCGAGTAGTTGTGAAGGTTAAGCAAGGCTCAGATTTCATTTAGTCTATTTGACATGAGTCTTATCAAGAATAGCCACAAATCTACAGCTCTATCATACTGTTCAAACTACTAGTTCAAACCAAGTATTACCACTGTCAAGGGGATGTGCACGTAAAGTTTCAAGTGCCCAGGACATTCCCTATCAAGAAAATATAAAATAAGTTATCAGACTATCACAAATATATTAGTTTTCATAATATGGCAAGTTTAATACAAACATGAGATTACATCATTCTTAACATTCATTCCTCTATTCAATAGCTAATTGTAGTGTTACATCTTATAAAAGCATTTTTACAAGCAGAAAAGATGAAAATAGGACCAATTTTAATACAGAGGCTTTAGAATTTGCAAACTTAGTGCCAAGAATATGTTTGGAATATTTCAATTTACAAACTTTAATTGATTCATGTCTTCTAAGTGTCAGAGCGTTTAAGGCATATAGTTCATTTTGGTCCATACTTAAATGTTCACTTGGTCACAATGCAATTTTTTGGGATGTATATACAATTATTTCCAGAGCTTTGACAGTAAAATCTAAAGTGATATAAGATATAGGATCAAGTAAAGGCAGTGTTGTTTAAATATCTTCTGCCCAGCCATTTTCCCGTCCTCCGTAGCGTGCCCTGGTAGAGTATGTAGGAACTTCTCCTGGACCTCTCTCAGCTGTTCTTCATTATCAACGATCTTAATAAGGAACGGACTTCCTGGGACATGTTTGTCGGACCATTTCACGTGGATTGTGTAATCCCCGACCTCAATTGGGTTGTACAGAACATCAATGGTACGATCACGTGTGTCGTTGCGTTTCATTTCAACACGGAATGCACCTGAATAAACACATCAATATTGTCATTATCAAAACATTTCATCAAATTTCTCAGTGGACAGGACATGGTAAAAAAAACTGGTTAAGAATAATGATAAGCTTGATGTAATGCTAGTTACCTTCATGAAATGATTGGAAGGGAAGAACAAAATTTTCCAGAGGACATTGAAACCTATCATGCATTTTCATAAATTGCTAATTATTTGTACAGGGTGTATCTTTTTAATTGAACTATATGGATAGGACTAAGCTCATAGATTATAAGATCTGAGTTGCTTGCTTTTCTGTTGAAATATAAGTTTGATGACTGACTCCAGTCTTCAGATATATGCATGTACATGTACATTTTGTATAAAACATACAATCCATACATTATTTTGTTTACCCTGATCATTTTTCATATGCATCACAATTGTAGATATTGGCTATTGCTCCTATATATTTTGATGCTTTTTATCTAGAAATGTTTTCCTACTTTTGTCTGGAAACAGGAAGAAAAAAGTACATCCCTTTCATATTTTCTAGGCAGCAGTATAGTTTTCTCTTTTTTTAGTAAAAATTTGAGGAAAATATACCTTCTTACTATTTTTCCGATTTGATATATGAACTTTATCATGTTTGGACGATGTAGATTGCTTACCTTTCGGGCCATGAACTCTGACCTTGAGTTGACCTGATCCAGCTCCCTTAGTCTCACAAACAAACCTTCCTCTGAACTTGGATAGGATACCATGCTCTAGACCAAACCCATGACACACCACCTGGCTGGCGTCAGGGGCACCAGCAACTCGCAACACAAATGGGCTTCCTGAAAACGTACAAAACTTCATTTCATTTAGTAGGCTGTAACGATTATTTCCTTTACCGATTACCATAGCTGCAGTACATCAATGATGTTTCTTATTGTTTCTTCTAAATACACACCATGTATGTCCAAGGGGGTGTTTCACAAAGACTAAGATCGACTTTAAGTTGGACTTAAATATGGCAGGCCATTCATGCCACTGTTTGCTCTCACCATTTACTGGCATTGGTCTCTCAAGGGACGATATATCATGGTCACGTATCTACAGAATTTACATTTATTGAAGGAAAAAATATTATCTAAAGATCATAATGGTGAGAGCAAACAGTGGCATGAACAGCCTGCCATAGTTAAGTCCAACTTAAAGTTGATCTTAGTCTTTGAAACACCCCCCTGGATTACATTGTCACATTATATGCATCTCAATTCTGTAAACTTGTCCAATTTGAGATCTCTTTCAATACGATAATAATACTTCAATAAGAGGGACTTTGGACAAATTAAAATTTTGCGAAGGGGTGTAGCCTAATAATATACAAAATGTACATGTATGTTTAACTATATCCATGCTATCTTGTACTTTAGATCAGTTTTAATATGTAAACCTACCTTGGATATGATCTGATCCGTATTTGACCTCTAGAACGTGTTTACCTTGCTCCTTCGGTGTGATGAGCAGAGAGAATGTGTTATCTTGGTTATTACCAATGTGTACCTCAGCCATTTGACCAGGACCCATGCAACGAGCCGTGAGATCACCTGTTGTGGAATTAATCAAACACCGGAATATGTCTCGTGCATAGGAAAGGAGATATTTGTGCAATTTGAAGTAAACTATATTCTCACTTAACGTTAAATATTATAGACAAGTCAACTGGACTTATAAGATTCAGCTTGCGACGTTTCATGTCCACTCATGGATGCTTCAATAGACTGACTGGTCTTTGGCGGCAAATGGTTGTTGACCCATGACGGTGTCAAGGAACTTCGGGAAACAACTAGAAATCTCCAGAACTACTGAAATTTGAGAGAGGGAGATCCCTCAACGTTTCCTGAAGTTCCTCGCATCCCATCACAGGTCAACAACCATTTGCTGGCAAAGACCAGTCAGACTGATGAAGAGTCCCGGAGTGGACGTGAAACGATGAAGCTAAAACATTGTAAGTTCAATTGACTTGTCTGTAATATTTAACGTTATTTATCTACTACCTGGATGATTGAGAACATTCATAGATGTATTCTCACTGCAGATATTCTTGGAAGTACAGAGGATCATTTATAACAACTCCTTGGGATAAGAAAATTTCATCTTATTGGACCATTTTATATCAGGGCTAAATAAAAAATAAAAATGGGACCAGCAAAATTGCCTTCTTATGAGAGTTTGTTATAACAGTGTTCTTTATAACGAGGTTCCTATGTATATAAATTTCTTGTAGAGAATAGTTGTATACTATTACTATTTGTACAGAGAGTAGAGAGGAGAGAAGAGTAAATGAAATATAGAAAAGTTCACATAGTATATTGCATTAAACATGTGAGAGTCATCCGTTGCTTGTTTAGCTCTTGCACTGTGAGGAACAGTTCACAAATGATTTTGATTTCACTGATAATTAGCATGAAGCAATCATACATCTATAGGATCTCTTGGGGACAAGCCAAAGACCTATCAACCTGCATGTGCCTTCTTGCTGTAATAGTGAACTTAACCTGTTGACTACTGAATGCTCTCATTTCCATAGACTTAACACAGGTACCACCTGGTTCCAGGAGACAATAGGTTAACTTGATGGATGACCCTTGTAATATTGATATGGACTGTATGGAGGACAGTCTGTAAGGAGGACATACAAGATCTTTAATTTCATTACAGACACACATATTTGTTGTACCTGTCAAGATTCAAATTTAATATTGATACAAAAAACTTTCATTGGTTCGGGTAATTATAACATGTAGTTTAAGCTTCTACCAACCTTAACATTTAGTAAGCAAGCTTTCATCCACTCCTGTGGACTTTCTCCCGGGACTTTCTCAAGCCAAGTGATTATTCATACAGTTTTTTGCTGTCTGCTGCCTCGAGATCACTGGAGCGAAGATAGGTGACAATGAAAGAAGGCTTGAGAAAGTCCACAGGAGTGGATGAAAGCTTGCCTACTAAATTTTAAGGTTGTTGGAAGCTTAAACTACATGTTAAATTCAATATTCTTTTCTTTGATCGGATTATTTGATGAATTCTTACCAGCTCCTGCTTCTCGTCCATCAATAACAAGTCTTGATGTGTTGTTAGCGACGAGCATCCCCAAGGCTGCTCCTGATGCCTTCACCCGATTAGCATGAGATTCTCCGGCTATGTTCACTTTGAAAGGTGATCCATTAACCTGCCTGTCAGACCAGGCCAGGTGAAGCAGATAGGTACCTGATGAATAATAATGATTGATAATTAAATGTTTCTATATATGCATACATGTATTAAACACATACTGTAGGTATAATTGCATGTCTCTATGTGCTTTAGAGAAACAGAATACAGAAGGAGTGGAAATGGTGCACTGGGTTCATAATTGTTAGATCTTACAAAAGTGCTAAATAAATATATTATTTTAAATTACTTTTGAACTTTTCGTATGTTTCTGTATTTCTAAGGTATTCCGGCGAGTTATTCCATAAAACAGTGGCTGCATATGAAAATGACTTTTCCCCATAAGACTTTGTCATAGTTCGTGGGACATAAAATGAAGACTTTTTTTTACTGGAATGCATTGTTCTTTGTAGTTTATACTGTATTAACAATTGAATAGACACATTTCATTTTTGTTTAGATTTCAAGTATAAATCCCATCTCAAACAAAACATGATTTCATTAGTATCATAAATATATTTCATACATGTTAACGATGGCAGAAGTTTGGATGTGTTTCTGTCAAACAATAAATCACATGCAGGACTCACTAGGTTTTCTGATGTTATAAGATTTACCAGATTTTGCTGATATGTAGGTTATATGGCTGGCAAAGTGGCAAGTTTTTTCTGGTGTGTAGGTTACTCTAGGTCCTATAGGTCTCATATTGGTTCGTTGAAAGAATTTGAATTGACTTACCAGGTTTTTCTGGTGTGTAGGTTGCGCGATATTTGTGGTTCTCAAGACGTGTGAGGGTGACATCTATATCTTCATCTGGACCACTCATTCTTACACTTGGGTCACCTGTAGCATGAAGTACACATGGATTTAGCAAGGGAAACCAATATCAAGAAGTATAATTATACACACTTGTATCAAATCACACTTGTATCTGCTTCTCTCTCTCTCCCTCTCTTTCTATTTTTTCTCTTTCTCTCTCTTTCTCTCTCCCCCTCTCTCTCTCTTTATCTCTCTTTCTCTCTCTCTCTCTCCCATTCCTACTCTTGTCCCATTGTCCTGTATTTCTCTATATTCTTTCTCTCTCTCTCTACCTCTCTCCTATTCTTTCTCATCCTTTGTCCTATTTTCACCCCCTTGTCTTTTGTCCCTCTCTTTATCTCTCTTCCTCTCTCTCTCTCTCCCTTTCTCTCTATCTCTCTCTCTTTTACTCTCTTCCCTTTATTTCTCTCATAATCTCCCTCTTATCTCTCCTATTTTTTATCATCCTCTGTCCTACTGTCGCCCTCTTAGTCTTGCCTCTTACAATATCTCTTTCCTATTCTGCCTCGCACCCTTCTATTATCTCTCTCTCTCTCTCTCTCTCTCTCTATCTCTCTCACTCTCTGCTACTACTATTATTATGACTGACCTGCTCCAGCGGTAGATCCATCGATGAGGAACTCGGTCTTCTTGAAGACTTTCCCCACCTCCATCCCATCTCCTCTGATCTTCACCTTAGTGTGATCCACTGGAATCTCTTCTGTCTTGGAGTATAACTTGAGTGGTGATCCTTTAATTGGGAAGCCTGACCATGTCACTCTCAACTCGTGTTCACCTGAAATGGGATTGTATTCCTTCTCCTTGATTTGCATATTGTGACATTGTGAGTTTTTATTTTAAAACCAGGAAGTTTCACTTCAAAGCCCAGCACTAACATCCTTTGCCAAGACATTATTCCACATGTTCCACTCTCCACCCAGGTGTAAGTGGGTACCTGCCAATAGCTGGCGTAATAATGGAGCATTTATGCTAATGAGGCTTCCTTAGGTAAACAAATTATTATTGCCGTTATTGTTGTTGTTATTACTCTTCTTCTTCTCCTTCTTGATTTTCTTCTTCTTCTTCTACTTGTTGTTGTTATAATACAAGCCTAATTGTTTTAAGAGGGTGACATACCTTGTTCGTCTGGTATGAACGTAACACTCTGTCGGCCTTGCATCTCCGCTTCTACATTGAGAGGTACTCTGCTGGTAGGTGTGTCTAGGTCTGCCTGCATCATACCTGAAACAAACATTAAAGACGCATAGTAGTCAACTCTCATTGGGAATGGGTTTACCCAATAAGTATAACAGGTGTTGTCAATCACCAGGATTAATTAGCCTTCAGTTGTATGACCAACAGGCCTTATGAAATGTTTTGCATTTTTGACCCATTCCCCCATTACTTTTCCCTCACCTGAAGACTCTCTAAGAAACTATTACTCTTTTCACACTTGATTTGCTTAGCCCTGTACTATCCTTAGCCTTGGACTAACTTTTTTGGCTTTTCACACACGTTGTTTTAGTCCTGTACTAAGCGCCTATCCCTTGATAAGAAAATCCTCGCTGTTCTCACTGGAATTTGTTAGCCCCGGACTAGCTGTATAGCGTGAATATTAATTAGGGCATTTTCTGCAGCTGCGCATTTGCTCAATCGCGTATTCGAATGGTACAGCACCATGCACAGTATACAGTATCATGGGTGATTGGCAGCTCATCAGCTGCAGTACAAGTCGTAAAATGAAATAATCAAAACAAAGCGCTAGGTAATATAACTTCAAAACATATTTAATAATGAAAAAAGGTATAATTGCTTTTTATTCAGCTGAGTTTTTTAAACATAATCTTAATTCTTTGTCATTTCAGTAAGATCACTCCATTAATAAAAGTCGCCTTGAAAAGAATACCGGTAGTAAAAACAATTTCCAGTGAAAAGTCTGCATAGTATAGTATACAATAAGCCTGAGCTTAATACGACCTTTCGCACCGGTAGTGCTTTTATGGGAAATGCATATTCATGAATATGTCGTCTCTGATTGGACAGTGGGTTTCTTGCTTCGCCTCTGGCCAGCTCAGATATGCTCCATTGCGTAGTACCGGACTAGTTTTCGTTTCTGTTCTCATTCATTTGCTTGGCACCGCAATTGCAGAGTTAGCCCTGCTTTTTTTGCAGGGCCAACTAACCCGTACTATAGGTGGGGCTAGCCCACTTTGGTAAATTCGTGTCTGAACAGAAAGTGGGCCTAATCAGTGGTAGAGCAGTGGTCTCTTAACCGGGAAGTCCAGGCTTCGCAACCAAGTCCATTTGCTCGTGCTTTTTGGTAAGGCATTAATCTTTATTACCAAGTCTCTCAGAGAAGGCTTAAAGCTGTCAGTCCCCTGGTTGTTTACTTACAAGCCTATACATACTTTTAGCTGTCAGGTGAAAAAAAATCATCATCAAACAAATGTATGTACTTACCAGGTCCTGCTTCAGTTGAATCAAAGACAATCTTGAATTCTTTGTTTCTTGTCATCTTGTGCATACCGTTGACCGTCTGATCATTCTTGATGCTGCTCTTCACCACTCTCACTTTTCTGGGATCGGTCACTTTGATGTGATAGGGACTACCTAGAGATTCAACCCAAAGAAATGAAATTGTAAATCTTGAATAAGGTTGATTTATACCTCAATCACACCAGTTAAGCGGACACCAGACTGACAACAGTCATAGGGACTACCTAGAGATTTGGTCAGTTTGGATTCCGTGTGACTGAGGTATTAGTCTGTAATAACCATTACTGTCAAACCAGAACTCTTGTGACTTGAAACTTTCATGATTTGTAAAAATAACAGTCATTTCCCACGGAGAATAATTTTCGTGAAATTCAGTGTTGTGTCAATTTTGATTCAATAATTGTTTTATGGCATGAAAATTCTGCGAATGTGAACCACTCATGAAATTCCGAATTCTAAAATGCATAGCATAAAAAAGGGTTTGATTCATCACAGTACGTTTTGTTGTCACTTTATTGAAAGCTTTCGTTGCGGGTCCAGATGGAGCTTTCAGGGGGTGTATGCATGAGCCCTGTGTTTAAAATGTTTACATTTCGGGCATCCAGACATAGATATAGATTTGGGGCACCCATGAGTCCATAGCCCTGTAAGTCACTGTTGCGCCATTACTTGAGAAGAAAAAAAGGAAGTTTGTACAGATTAGTTTTAAATGAATGAGTTTATTACCTGGTATTTGTTTGTCTGACCAGAAGATCTTCAGTGTGAACAGACCCACCTCCACTGGTATGTAAGTCACTGTGTATGTACCATCCCTGTTCTCATCAACACTCACTTTGGCCATTGAGTTTGGTCCTAGAAACAGATAACAGTGTGATATTTAGAATTCTTTTACATACAAATTTCTTTTCGCTGAGGAAAGAGAATAATTAGAGATAAAAAGAATGGAGACTAGGATACGAATTATAATAATGATAATACTACTACTAATAATAATAATATGAGAGCAAAAGGCATTATATTAAACACCACTCTCTTGATCCTACAAGCAACATAATCACAAAAACTTATTGAAATGAGAGAATATTACAAATAGATATAACATAATTGGAATATCATTTCTTTAGACTATATTAGTGGATATTGGCATTGGCATGGAGTTGATTTCTTGAAAACTTTGCCTTTTCTATTTATAGCTATATTTGAGAAACATTGTTTCTAAAGTTGATGTTAATTGAGCTTACCTTCAACCTGTACTCTGAGCTCCCCTGGCCCTGCTGGTGTAGGATCTACAGTGAATATTGCTGGTGTGTCTTCCCTCGCTCTAGACAGACCCTCCCCCATTGCTTTGCACTTGGAAGGATCCCTTACTGATATCCTCATTGGGTCATCTGTGATAGGAGGAATTCACCATTCATTATTAAGGGGTGTGTGGGTTTTTTTACCTATTCTGTTTGAAAATGTGGTATCTGACATAATTATGAATGAAAATTTGACAGTGTTTTCTTTTTCCTTTCCATGAAACATAAATCCTGAATACCTTTTCATTCAGTGAAATTAAAAAATCCAGAATACAAGCTTAATAGCACAAAATATACAAACATTCATTCATATACTAGTAGTAAACAAATCATAGGTAACGTAACATGATTTCATAACACAGATAATAATTTAATAATTCAGGATTTCATGCTACACTTAATCTCATGAATAACCAAAAAATTACATTTACTTTGTGATTGAGCTCAGTGAATGCAAAATCATTCAGTACGGTTCACAGAGCAGTAACATTAGCAGACAAACAAAAGTTAAATAAACCAAAAAGGAGAGAAAATTATTACCTGTTATGGACTGTCCATTCCACTTGATATCGACAACATACGAGCCTGTATCCTTTGCCTTGGTATGTACAGTGAAGACACGCCCTTCTCTTGTGATGCGGACCGGGAGTCGGTTGTGGCCATTGGTGATGTCCACACTGATATCACCTTGCCCTGCTTCCTGAGTATCAACTGTACATGATCAAACAAATAGAATTATTTGTAATTACAAGGTAATTGTGACTTTAACTTATATTGTATGGGTTGACAAGTACCAATGGTAAATGTTGAAACTAAATATATTGCATGTGTCATTAATGTTGTTTCAGGTAAATATTTATGATTACTACAAGTAATTCATTTTCAAAGTTCTTGTTTACAGAAACTTTTAATGAGATACTTGTAGGTTCTCACATAAATTCTCTGAAGTCCAGTTTCAGAATACCTTTTTAGCAGACTTTTTACATTTATTTGAAGCCTTAATATACCAGTAGAGCTAGTATACCCGGTAAGACCCCAAGGCCCAGAAAACAAAACTTGCAATGTAATCTTTGAAGACTTTCATGTTGAGGATAGATTTGAGCAAGGTTTGCAGTTACACCACATATTCTTTCGACAGGGTTAGTTGGCCCTGAAAAGGGCCCACTCATGCTCTATCTCGACGTTTTGATAAGTTGTACCCATCGTCTTAAAGATGAGTGTGTATGGTTGGATAAAGGTTTATATACCCTTGGGTAGGATCCACTGCACCATGCAGTCAGATGGTTTTCTGTGTGTTAGCTAGCAATGGATCCTGGTTGGTCAAGATTGGCTGTTGGTCAGATTGTTCAGTCTTGGCCATCTGGGGGCAGCAGTGTCTTTGACAAGTAAATTGAGCCAGATATTGCTGACCTGGAGGCCACCAATTTAATGTGTTGGTGGAGCGCCAGTGCTTCCCTGAGTCTTTGTGTATGCCAGTGTTTGCAATGGTCTACACCATGCAGGGCTACCCAGATACACTCTTTCCCTCATCCAGGGATCATGGTCACACCCATGTTCATCAATTGCTTGATACGCCAGTGTTCATAGCCCATATTGAATATTGTTTTCCATGAGTAATCAATTGGTTCATGACATAATTGTTACAAGGTAAACCTAGTTTGAAGCATAATGTGTACCAGTATGTGGCAAAAGTCATCATTAATTTGTGAACCCTAACCTCTAAGGACCATTTTGATTTTCTACAAGTCCTTTCCATATTCCATACTGTATTTTGTATTATTATTTTCGTTTTTATAGTTATGGTTAAACAAAATGTATTGAACCTTGAGTCTTGAAGATGATTATATTATTATACCTTGGAACTGAAGTTCTTCTCCAATGAAAGCAGATGCATTTCCTCCAACCTTGACATTCCTAGGGTAAGAAGACATGTCTTTCACAACGTTGACTTTGATAGGGCTCCCTCTCACCATCTCACCTCGACATCTCACTGAAACCTGACAAATCAATGTGCAGAATCAATAACATTATTAATATTCTGGATTTTATTAGTTCTAAGTGATACAAAGATATATTATTACCCCAGTCATTAAATTCAGGCTTGCTTGCACACACTGTGTGCACATTCTCCACTCCCTAGGGGGAATTCTAGGCACCCATTTTAATCTTTTTACAGATGTCCACAATAATGATAATTATTATTACCCTTACTTGGCACTTTCAAGAACCTTTCGTCTTCTTTATTTAAATTATTAATTAATGATTTTTGTGTTACAAATTGTGTGTCTTAGAATATTGTTAATCAAAAATATTGTTTTCTAATTGTAATGTTTGAATGGACTCTCATATGGACTGGGGTGGGGGAGTGGTCAGTATAGGAGGGGCAAATGGATAAGTACCTTGTGCATGCCTGCATTAAGGGAGTGACTTTTATGGACTGGGTTGGGGAGTGGTCAGTATGCAGTATGGGGCGGAGGGGTATGTAGATCTTACCTTGTGCATGCCTGCATTAAGGGAGTGACTTTTATGGACTGGGGTGGGGGAGTGATCAGTATGGAGGGGTAAGGGGGAGGAGTAAGTAGACCTTACCTTGTGCATGCCTCCATTATGGGAGTGACCTGTATGGACTGGGGTGGGGAGCGATCAGTATGGGGTGGGGAAGGGTGAGTAGATCTTACCTTGTGCATGCTTGCATCAATGGAGTGACCTGTATGGACTGGGGTGGGAGAGTGATTGGTATGGAGGGGGCAGATGAGGAGGCAGAGGAGGAGGGGGTGGAGGGGTAAGTAGATCTTACCTTGTGCATGCCTCCATCAAGGGGAGTGAACTGTACTTCCACCAGCTCAGTACTAAGAGCTTTAAGACTGATTGGGACGGGGCTACCAGGCGACTCAATCTGTGCTGAGATGTCTTCTACCGAGACCTGCTGATCTAATACTCTCACATGTATGGTCACCTGATGAATCAAAGCAAATCAAATCAATTTATTGCAATAGAATCCATAATTTGGGATTATCATCAAATACAAGTACAAGTAATTACAAAAGAATCAAAACAAAACATTAGATTGCATTGTACACCTGGGCCCTGTTGCATAAAACTTACCACTGACTTTAACTATGCCACCAATGTCAACTACCATGGTAACATCACTCAACCATCCATTAATGGCAAAGTTACCATCGATGCTAAGTTTTATGCAACGGGGCCTGATCTTCTTGTCACTAGCTCTTTAACATACACACAAAAAAAACTTGAAATTTATTTCATAATACAGTACATGCTTCAGCAGCAATCACCTGTATAGAAAGACCACCTGTCTATTAAAACCACATTTTGTTTCCCATGAAAAGATGCTTCTTACTGAAACATGTAATTATTTCCTTATCTGGGTATGTAGACCATCTACATGTACCTGTAAATACTAATTTTTGTGTGCCCATATGGGTTTTGTTTTTATACAGCTGTCGCTATACATGTCTCTTGTTTAATAGAGAGAAGAGATATATAACTTTATATTAAGAGAAGCTGTATGGTGAAAGAAGAAATATAGTCCAAGCTATATGAGCGTGGAAATAAGAATTATAAAGGGTGAGTGATGAAAAGAAGAAATATTGAAAGAAGAAATGTAGTTTAAGCTTTAGAAAGAAAGCTAATATAGAAATGGTGAATGAGGACAGAAGAAACTGTCTGTTTTGAGCCAGAAAGGAGGTTAACTCATATATTAAATTTTAACACAGACTTAGTTCCCTTCTGGCTCAAAAGTCGAAACAGATGGAATATATGCTAAATATATTACTCATTGCGGACGTAGTATCGAAAATAATATCGCTAGTGATATTCGTTTGTCTCGCAATGTATGGTCAATAAGGGATCTAAAGATCATGACGTTTCGTGCGCCACTGCAACACTTCGTCAGATGGAATATAGTTGTAGCTTTCAGTGGTTAAAGAAGAAATACATGTATACACCTGTGTATGAACAGAAGATGAATGGTTTAAGCATGATTGCTAATCCTTTTCAGGGACTGTATTTAAAGCCATATAAAGGCAGACAATTGCCGTTCCAAATTTAGAATTATTTGCTTGTAGTTCTATTGACTGACGATGCATGACACATTTTTTTTCTGGAGCAAGTCTTGTCTGACTGATTTCATTGTTTGGAGTTACTATGATAGACAGAAACAGGCGTTGGATATGCTACAACACACATGTACTTCATATTTGGATTAGGTTGTATCATTGACTTCATTGTATCAGTTGATTATTATTATCATTTCGTATATCAACCACAAAAAATGAAAATTGTTTAAATATGACACCAGTTATGGGTTGTCAATATCAGTGAGGGGACATGGGGGTCCTGCTACAGCACACTCATTCAGAACATGCTCAACAGTCTGAATTTGACCACTTGGACAAAGGTCTGAGTCTTAACCACTGGACTGCGTACCACGTACATGTACGTGCTCTCGCTCTTGCCCACCTGTGCGTACCACGTACATGTATGTGCTTAGGGCATTGCACTTTCAAGACCGTAGCACTGCATAATGCCTAGCCCTACTGAGTAATTAGCACTGCAATGTTATACAGGTCTTAAACAGTAGCTGGCGCTCTTCAAAAAAAATCTGGCCTTTTATACGACTATGTGTACAGTTATGTAAGCTGTATAGCAGTGTGTACTGAGCGAAAAAAAACTTTCAAAATGGAATCCCGCCGTTCACTTCGGAGTTCTAACATAATTATGGATGATACATTTGATGACAAAAGTGAAAGTGATTTCAGTGATTGTTCGGATATTTCAGAAGGCGAAGAGGAAGACTTTATGGATCTAGGGAGTGATTTTGATAATGAAAGTGAAAGATTTGGTGATGAAAGTGATGTTGTAGTCCCACTAATGTAATGGATGTTGGTGCGAGTCAAGCAAGCATTCATCTTCGCCCACTCCTCCCAGAAAGCAGAGGTCTCCTCGATATCTTCCTACTACCGGAGATGGTGGGGATGGAAACAACCTGATGACAGACAGTGATGAGCCAAGCGTCCAAGAATCGGAAATATATAAGCAATATATACACGAATATATCATATTTCCAAAAAAATGCTGTAGCACAGGGGGTATGAACGCGTTTTAAGCCAATAGCAGTCAAGTGGTTAAGACTCAAGAGCTTAATGCTTGCTGCAAAGCAGCTTGCGTCTGATCATAGGTGGTTCAGCCAGGGCTTCCTGGGAAAGTTGCTGCCAGGAGGGTGAGAGGACCAAGCTTTAAAACAATGGGTGCATGATGATATCATGTTCAAGTCAAACATCCTTCATTTTTTGGATTCTCTTCTTCTACACTACATGGAAGTGTAACTGAAGTTATGGCACAAGCCTCATTGCATCATGAAGAGGTGCATCCAGTCCTCAGGTATGAGCATGTTGTGTCCAGGCTGGAGCGCAGTACTCTGCTGCTGAGAATGCCAGGGCCATGACTGATGTTCTAAGGGTGGAGAAGGATGCACCCCAGTTTGTACTGGCCAGGCATCTTACTAAAGCCTCTCTAGCAGAGACCTTGCTCTTTAGTTTGTTAGAATGTGAGGCTACGATCCAGCTTGACACCAAGGTATGTGGGGTGTGGATCAAATGGGAGGTAGTCACCAGAGTCCAGCGGTTTCTCAGGTGGAATACAGATGCGACTGTCTTTGCAGTGGACAGTTTCAGCCTCCAATTCTTCAGATACTGGCAGATATTGCTCATGTCCATAGAAAGCTTTTCTTCCACTTCCTTGACAGTTGCTGTAGACACTGTGAGGGCAATGTTGTCAGCATATGTGTATCGTATGGCCGAAGTAGCAGGAAAGCCTTGATGCCACACAGTGTCATAGAGGAGATGCGATGGCTCAGTGGTAGAGCAGTGGTCTTGTAACTGGGAGGTCCGGAGTTCGAAACCAAGTCAAAGTGCTAGTGCCCTTTGGTAAGGCATTAATCCTCATTACCAAGTCCCTCAGAGAGGACTTACAAACTGTTGGTCCCCTGGTTGTTTGCTTTTAGCAAACTCATGCTTTCTTAGCAGTCAGGTAAAAGAAACCATCAAACCATTTGCTGCAGTTAGGTTCAAGAAGACTGCACCAGTCAAATGCTTACTGTCAAAGGCTTGCTCTATATAGACTGGTGGAGACGAACAACTTGTTCAATATATGAAAACATATGACATGACACATTGGTGATCATTCAGCAGTGACAATCAGGCTCTTGTTGGAACGTCCTCCTAACCAGAAGGCTGAAGTGCAGTCAAGGAATACACTAGCCATCAACACGCAGGATTTTTATGATGACATCCAGTCTTCCATGCTGACTAAAGCACAGTTTGAATCTACCTCATTATCATCACAAGCTGAACAATACCAAGCAAGCCTTCTTGACAAACATGTACCTGCGAAGACACGTCAGGTGATACGGAGGCCTCATTATCTGTGGTATAATGGGTGCATCCGTACTGAGAAGCAGAAGAGACATCATCTTGAGAGTGTTTGGAGAAACTCTGGACTTATATACTGTTCACAGAAACAGAAATTCTCACCTTCTTTGACCTGTATGTCACATTACTGAAAGAATTCATTTGAAACCAAGGCCACCCTATAAACTTAAGGCACTATTTAACATTCAAACCACATATTTAGGAAGCAAAATAGCTAAGAATACAAGCTTGAATGATATGTAAAAAAAAAAAAGGTCAAACATAATAAAAGTAAGCTTTATGCTACATTCTTACATGTGTTTGCCAAGTAAACAGTGTGAGGCTTAGAAATGAAGGTAAAAATCCTTCAAATGCTAAATGATGAACAATTGCCCTAAAATTTTGTTTTTCAATATTTAAGAATCAATTCCAAATTCAACCGCAACTAAGAAAAGACTTTCAATAAAGTTAAATTCCTTTCCAAAGTATCTATTACTCTAAAAGAGTGTTGACTTTGCGCATCTGTAAATGTTTGCACTGCACCTGTTATTATGATACATGATTAATCAACCAAACTATTGACCTGCATTCCTCTCCCAGGCCACAACACTTGACATCTACAATAACAGAATTGAACAAAATTCAACACTTTTGTAGAATTGGTCATTAATTCTCGCAGAGGTAGAGAAACATTCTACTTTGAGCTGTGTGCAAAATAAAGCGCTCTGAGCGTGGTATTCAATATTTCTCTGGTTGTGACACATTTTTATAGAAAGTCTTTTGAATGCTAAGTAAATCAGTATCAACAAACATTGAGTGAAATATATGTATAGAAAATAGAAGTGCTCTGAAAGTGGTATTCAACATTTCTCTAGTTGTGACACATTTTTATAGAAAGTCTTCAGAATGCCAAGAAAATTAATATCAACAAACATTAAGCGAAATATATGTATATCTATCAACACCAAAATTGGGAAGTGGTACTGGCATTTCATTTCCAAGTGTGCATCACTAAGAAATACAATACAGTGTATGAGGAAGTTTATCTTGTCAGGCACCAGTGATAATCCTTTTGCCTGAAAATTTGTACATGTATGTAATATGTTATTTTCCTAAACAAATCATATGCACAGTTCAACTGCTTTAGTAACTTAAATGATATTTCATTTTACAACACACCAAAATATACCTTTACTTGGTTTCATAGTACTTTTATTTGGAAAAGATAAGATTCTATAAATTAGCACAATCTGTTTCATTTCTCTGGGATTGATATATTAGAATAATGAAAATGGGTGAAAGAAGGGCACATTTAGACCAGATGAAAATGCTCAAGAGAAACTACTCAAAAGAACATTATAGATCTCCAAAATATTGTCCTTTTTAATTGGGATGGATTTTTTGAAAATTTCGTTTGATTTTTATTGTTGGTATTGATGTATATAAAGGGATAATGATGAGAGATGCCATACATACCGGTACTTCAGTAGTAGCTTCGTGTTCTTCTCCATTAGGATTGGTATCCAAACCTGTACATCTACTCAGATCAATCTTAGCACACAATCCCCAATCCGTTGTTTTCTGAGATGCGTACGTCTCAGCTCCAAAGCTAGTCTTAAAGGTTTCTGAGACGGGTTTAGCCCTGTGGAACCCAGCAGCGAAGGCCATCACATTTAGTTCATCCACACTTGGGTGACTCAGTTCAGTAGCTGTCAATGTGGGCTCAACGTTCAATTTACGACCAGCTTCGATTCCTGCAGGAAATCATACAAAAAATCTGCCTTACGACATCTTGAAATTAACGCGAGTACTAGTGGTAGTAGAATCAGTGGTAGAAGTAGTAAAAGATGCTACAATACATCTTGACTGATGCCACAAGTCAACCATAGTTATGTATTTTGAAAGCAAGTGTATAGAAAATTAAAAACAGGTTGACAATTTTTGTTAATAATTTTGAGCAAGTGTTGACTGACTTGTTTTCAATTATATGATCGAGCACGCAATCTTTATTTACTGGGTGCAAGCCAAAAATTTCTTTACAATTGAAACTTTCCCAGGAAGCTTAACATGAATGATGAATATTAAAGTCAGAATGAATCAGGAGAGCTGAGGCATTTGTTTCTAGTTCATCGTGACTGTGCCGTTGACCAGTAATGGCCTGGTGGTAGAGTCGCTGCCCGGCAAGCAGTAGATGGCAGGTTCAAATCCCGCTGGTTCAAATATTTTTCTGACTTGTTTTCAATTACAAGATCGAGCACGCGATCTTTATTTACTGGGTGCAAGCCAAAAATGTCTTTACCCCCAAAAAAAATCTGAGCAAGAGAATTTGTTTTTGTTGTTTGTTTTTAGGCTGTTTGTTCCTGTTCATTAGTAGTAGTACTGGTAGTAGATGTACATTTATATTAGTATATAAGTAGTAATATTTGTAGGAGTAGAAATAGTAGTAGTAGTAGTAGAATTGGTAGTCCATATAGTAGAAGGAGAAAAAGATTAAAAATCACAAGTACAATTATGAATGGTAAACATTAATCAATATCTCAGAGAAATGTTCTTAGTAAGAAGATGATCAGGAGTATAAAAAAAATCTGAAAATTTAACAGTTCTACATGGAATTGACAATGAATATTAAAACTGGCACAAATCATAATTAAACGGAGCGAAGATGGTATAATCATGATATAATGAAATCATCTGATTAGTAACCATAACCACAGATCAAGCAAGAAAAAGCCATTATATTTAATGTTCCATCTTTGAGTCAATTTTTATGCGTCAGGTTTTCTATTCCTTAAGGCCATATCTCACTGAGTGGCGAATGCTTCGAACGTTGAAAATATGGATTCGCCAACTTTTCTGACGAATGTTGGCGAAAAATAGCGACTTTTAGCGATGTTTAGCGACAATTAGCAACATTTGAGTGAATGTTTGCGAAAGGCAGTTGGGGACTATTAGCGACTGTAAGCAAATGTTAGCAGGGGAGGGGATAGAATTAATGTGATATATGCCTGCAGGCAATACAGCCATAACACACCTTTTTCTTCCTTTATGATTCAGCATTCTAGTATCTGTAGCCTTTATGTTTAATTTTCCATCTTGTGTTCACTTTTTATGTGTCATGTATTCTATCCCCTTGATTGTATATCTAGATCGCAAATCACAGGAATAATTACCACTTCATGTGATATGCCTGCAGGTAATACAAACATAACACACCTTTGTCTTCCTTTGACATGTCTTCCTTTGACATGTCTTCCTTTGTGATTCAGCATCCATACCACTCCTTCCTTAACAAAATACTTCAACATTCCTCCAATCATTTTTTTTCTTCTTTTGGACTTAGACAAATATTTTTACTTTGGAGGTAACTGTATTGTCAATTATGATAATGACCCTCGGCCAGAGATATTGTATTGGATGTAATTCAATCACAGAGGACCTTGGGTAAAACAGCAGTTCTGGAGTTCAATTGGTGGTTTTAACCCATTGGCTGTGACCTTTTTAATAATGACTCTTGATTTATGTATTCCTGCATGGAATGTGAACTTCAAGAAACATTGTGTTGAGGTTTCAATTGAAGCCTCAAGGTGTTGTCAAGGTTCTAGCTAATCCTTTGTACAGTCATGTAGTGTAATTGATGAATGCTAATCAACTGTGTGATGGAATGTTGTAAAGACCGAATATGTTTGCAGCCATGATAAAAAGAAAATAATTTCATCCCTTCAGAGCCGGAAAGACCATGTGTGAAAGTATATGATTTAACAGCCTTTTGGCTCTAACACTGATTGTTTATTTCCTGATACAGAAACAAGTTTAGTGGTTGTGGTAATCATAGCGTGTAGTTCAGGCTTCTACCAACCTTACATTTTAGTAGGCAAGGAGTGGATGAAAACTTGCCAACTAAATTTTAGGGTTGGTAGAAAGCCCATACAACATGTTTGCTATATCTCTTTTCTCTGTTAGATCAAGAGACTCTGTATAGGTGTGATAAAGTAAATATTGCTCAGTGATTTCAATTCAATGGTAAAAGTGCTTGCCTGTGAACCTATTGCCCATATATTTGTTCTTGGGTGAAACCATTTCTGAATTATTTACTCAAAACATCACATCCCCCTGAATTATTTAATGTACATACTGATTGGTTTACAGCTGAGCAAAGTCAAATTTTGCAGTCTCTGTCTCTCTCTCTTTCTGTCATTACTTTTGTGGGTTTTTTTCTAGATACATTGCATACGTGTTATCAAGGTTCAACATTAAAAAGCAATAACAAATCAAATATAAGTGGGGTGTTTTGCTTGCCAAATCTACAAGATATTTTTGTTTTTAATAGTAAAATTAAAACCCCAAAATTCTGTTTTCCTATGGGTCAAAGTTTGGAATATTGCGTCTGTGTATATTTATAGGAAGGAACAATCTATTTGTCTTCTTTTTAGCATGTTTAACACATAGTTTTACTTTGAGAAGAAACATGAATGCTGGTAGTGTATAAGAAACAGTAGATCTGAACATCTACATGTACATGTATCATTACAGCAACTTCTGTTCTATTTATTGATACATGTATTAATTGCTTTAGACAAATTATCTTTTACTTTTGTTACATCGAAGTATCAATGTGAGTGTAATGATTTATTTTGAATTACTCATATAGCTCTCCTAATCTTTTTTAATTTTTTTTATTGAAAAGACATTGGAAAGCCACAAATGGGAATAGGAGTAGTTCTACAGAGTGTATTGGCTTACACTATATACACCATGAAATGTTAGTTCACAGAATTATTAGAGAATATCATTACAAAGATTTGTTTAGAAGTGATTGTGCAACTTTTACCCCATAATCTTGGGGGGGGGGAATTAAACATGATACATTTGGTTATGAGGCAAGTCTTTCCAATATATAAATGTAACTAATTGTACTTTCATTCAATGAGGCAGTTTTATGTAAACTGCAAAAGATAAAATTCAGGAAATTCAGATGTTTCTAGTTACAAGATATATTTGACTTTATCTCACTATATCATAATAGTAAAGATTGGAAGGAGAGTTATGAGAGTGACTACAAAGCTGTAAGAAAAGATTGATAGCACCAAAACCATTGCTACGATGATTAGCAAATAATAATAATAATATATCGTTCTGTATAGCGCATATATCACATTATGATATAATGTCTCTAAGTGCTTCCAAAGGACTATTAGCAGCCCAATCTCTCTTCATACCTAAATTCTAAAAAGAGAAAGGTGACTGCATGCTAGTTGGTGTTAAAATGAGAAATATGAGAAATGTTAGTATTCCAAATTCAAACCAAGATCAAATAATATGAGGGAGAAAGAGATATATGTTAGTGGAGAAAGAAAATGCAAAGGTAAAATAAGTTAAGTTAGTCCTTTTTAGTAAAATGTCATCAGTGGTAAAATACCATTCGAATGATGTTTGCCATTCCAGGTCTGATATCTTCTTGAGGTCTCCTTTGTTACATAGTTGTTATTTACATGGTTGCCAGGGTAGCTGTTTTGATGATTATAGTTATTATGGCTGCTGTGAACACTTCCATTGTTGCTATGGATACTGCTTCCATCTCCTCCTCCTCCTCCTCGTCTCTCTTCGTCTTGAACAGGTTTTCCTACAACGTGGTTTTGTTGTGTCCTGTATTGTTTGCTTCCATAGCGACTGCTACTGTTGCTGCTGTGACTGCTACTACTACTGCTATTCCTCTTTTGCGGTACAGTGTAGTACCCATCGACGGTGGAGTTGGTATTGTATCCATCGTCGGGCGTGGCATATAGCACATCTCCTCCTGTTGTGTTGTATGTGTACGCATTGCGCATACTGGACTCCTTAATGTGATTCATTATAAGTTATAAACCTGATTTCATTCACAGCCTTGTAATACCACCTTGTTGTTGTTTTTCTCTCTCAGTACACCCTGTCTGTAAAGTTAGATGATTGAGGAAGGGAGAAAGTATACATATGAAAATGATAATAATGATAATAATATTGATAATGATAATAATAATCTGGTGTTACATTACATACAATGTGTCACGTGTACGTCATTTTCACTCTCTGTAGAGTATGAGAGTCAGAATGACATTAACCATGTATCAAAATACAGATGTAAATGACTTCACACTTCTATCTCTCAGGAGATTATATAATAATAATAATAATAATAATAATAATAATAATATTACATTTATAAAGTGCCTTATCATTAAATACAAAGCGCATAAAAAAGAAATACAAACAAACAAAAAGAGAGAACATTATCATACGAAGCTTACATTAATTACAAACAGAGTGGAATATTACAACAAATTAGATATGTTTTCAAACACTTCTTGAAAACTGTGAGAGTATGGCAATTCTTAAGTACAGGGGGTAAGGAGTTCCAAGTTTTGGGGGCAATAACGGAAAAAGCCCAATCACCTTTCTGTTTACTGGGACGGTAAGTGTTTTACTACTGGCTGATCGTGTATTATATATTCGCTCTTTGTCTCATCCATGCTGGGTATCCACAAGACATTGTCAATATTTTGGAATTCACTCTGTAGTGCATCATTGTCCGAGGTTATACACTTTGAGCTCTCAGATACAATGATACAATCGGCAAGATCATACGAGACACGGAGGAGATAGTGGGTCGTAGTGGAATGTTATTGTTATGAATCTTAGGAAGACCATAAAACCTAGGAGTGGTGCATGGACATGGATGAGACAAAGAGCGAAGGACAGAATAAGAACTAAGACCCCCCTCCCCAGGGGAAAAGAAAGAAGTTAACAACAGAGTAGTCCTTCCTTTTGTTAACACTATATCCTCTCACTTGAAACGAGCATTCCAAGACAAGGATATTAGTGTTGCCTTCAGAAGCCCTTACACACTAAGAAGTAGGTTGGTCCAACCAAAAGACCAAATTCCAAGAGAGGAAAAGACAGGCATTGTGTACAAGATTACTTGCACAGATTGTAACAATTCTTATGTTGGGGAAACTGGCAGAACTCTTAATGAGCGATTAAAAGAACACAAAAGAGCCCTCAGATTGAGTAACCCATCCCATTCAGCTGTAGCTGAACACGCCCTCAACACAGGATATAATATTGGATGGGACAATGCCCTCATTATTAACTTTGAAAGCAATTTCTGGTCAAGAAAGTTGATACGATTTTCATACGATACGACATTCAGACTGGGGGGGGAACCCTGATTCTTTTATCGAGTTTGAACTTGGTCAGAATTATGCTCAAACATGTGTTGCGTTATACGACGTTTAGACTGGAAAAAGATAATTACCTATAGAGCTATACAATTTGTGTATTTTCATAATGCAACCAAATTTATACTGAAATGCCCCGATACAAATGATTTCATTCACCTGTTACAAATTATTGTATTTCAATCGTCGGAATACAAATTGCATATAATACGTGTTATTGTTAGGCAGGGCAAGCCATAATGTTTGTCCTACCTGGCAACATCTAATGTATTCAGTTTGATTTCTGACTATTGAGGCAGAGATGCCAACCAGTACGATTAAATCATATTTAGTACAATATTAAGAGTGAAATACGAAAATACGATTTCACCTCTTAAAATACGATTTTTTTTTTTGTTTTTTTGTTTGTTTTTTTTTTAACCATAAAACCTGCGGAATCACATAAAAACATGTACAAGTAAACCCCGCAACCCCAACAAAAACTTGCTTTACAATTTTCTCATTAAATTTTAATGAAAGATCAAACATTTTTACTTGACCATTCTTACCAGTAGCACATTTTTCTGAAATTATACTAGCTCGAGTGTCGAGTGTCGAGTTTTCGTAAAAATCTGATTTTTTAGGATATTCATTTTTTTGTGTCAAGAGGTTGGCATCTCTGTTGAGGTACATTTATTTGTAACGGGTACATGAAATAATTTCTATCGAGGCACTGCATTACGAAAATGGCCTGTTCTGTTAGTATAAACGTGTGGGGTAAATCACTGCTAGATTTCCCCCTGCAGAGAAACAAACTAAATACACTCATCACAATAACCCTGTCCTTAATCACTCATGATAATTATAGACCTTGGACCGATGTGTGTGGTTATTGATCTTTGTATGCCACCTTTAGAATACAGTGGCAATTCACATGACATCATACACTTTTTTTCAAATAGAGATGATTTGAAATGAACTAGCTAGGCCACCCATTATAGAATATCTCTTTCAAACTGAATTGAGGTAAGAAGTAGTATGAGATTATACAAATATACACTGCCGAGAAAGACTCTAGTTCGATATGTATGGGTACAGATGTGACTGTGATAGTACCATTTCAAAAGGGGGACACAGCCTCAAAATGAAATGGTACTATTACATGTATCCCAAACACCATTTTGAAAAATCATCAATCTTTGGGACTGCTATTTACACTACTGAAGAAGAAAAAAAATCGTCTGTGTTTGCTCGTACCAATTTTTTTGCGAGTAGTAAGCATGCGCGACTTATCACTACTCTGCTTGCGATCGCACAGAAGCGAGGAGAGTCGCGTAACCCCAAAAACAGAATAGTACCGAAGTTTCAATTACACTGCAGAAATCTGTGAAATTAAAAAAAAAAACACTCCAGAGGTGAATTTTTGGATTCTGGTTTTTCGTTGTATTTGGCTTCACTAACATTCTTCGGCAAGAAGGAAAGGTGTGGCATAAAACCTGACATAATAAAAGTAGATGAAGGTTAATATCTTTCGGATTAACCCACTTTGATACAAAACATTCAAAAGGTCTACTAGAGTCAGGTACATTGCACTATATGACCCACATTCAGGCTATGTGAATATACGTGTCAAAGGTTGTGCTGCAGTGCATCGTCACAACTACGGCAAACAATATAAGTCACATATATAACCAAAAATGCACGCTCAATGACGTAGTTGTTACAATACATTATTTATTGAATATCATGTGACCAACAATCCTCCAATCAAATGACAAGGATCTACTTAGATGTTATGTAATTTTAGTTATTGGCTTGTCAGTCTTTCTTGAACTCTCTTCTCAGCTTTCTAGTATAACTTCATCTCTTTTCATTGATCATCAATAGATCTTCTCTCATCATCCTTGTTCCAACCCCATTTCATTTTAACCCCTGTCCATTACAAGTAGGGTATCAACTATCAATTTTACTTTAATAGTGATATTCCGTTTTGGTGTAGCATATATTGGATTGTGATGTATAATACCTCCTTGCTCTTTTGAAGAGCTATTGGAGATGAAGACCCTGGCTTAGTTCTACCAGCCGTTTTTAGTGCACAATGCATTTCAAGGAATAATCCTACCAGGTACCCTCTTACTTTTGTTGAGTGTAGCAATTACGTAGATTAACGACTTTACAAAGAATGTTAGTGAAGTAGCAGGGACTTGTGATTAATGAAATATTTACTTTCTAGAATCCTTATTTCGTGAGATGATCGATGCAATCACATGAGATATGCAATCACATCAGATGAATTCAAATGAAATGTATACACTGGGAGAGGGCAGTATATATAAGTGAGTTTATGACGTACTATTTTTTAGAGAGTGTCCTCATTCAATGTGCCCCTATTTGAACTATTCTGCACCCCTGACAGTGACAATGTAGAACTGTCAATTACCTGTTGAGTGTTGATAAGAATTAGAAAATGATCAAGAACAAAAAATAGCCATATCCCCCTTCATCTAAAAAAATATGGGCCTAAATATCGGTCATGATCTTCTAACGGCCATGGTAGCTTTACGTGATAATTTAGCATCCGTCTCTATACGGAAGAAAATAATTATTTTTGGATACTGTAAACGTAATATTCGCGGTGCTTTAATTTTTGCGAATTTCGCGCTATAAAGTCTGTGTCCGCGAATATTAAAACCAGCGAATATATAAGCGTGACTTTTTATGCGTGTTTTGAACGGACTGAATGGCATGCAACGCGAATTTAAGAACCCGCAAATATATTTTGGGGTCGCTCAGCGCGAAAAATTTATCACGTGAAAAATAACAGCGTTAACAGTATAGTATAGTAGAAACATGCCAAGTTCATACTCTGGCTGTTCTTAAAAGCACCAAATTATTTTTTTTTTTGGGGGGGTAGCTCCATAATATGCTAACTCACATATAAAGAATTATTCCATATTACACTATTGAAACTTCACTCTTACCAATAGGTCCTATGAATTACATTGCAATAAATATAAGTACTCTGTGTCTTGTAATGGCATTACGTATAAAGAATTGATCTCTTGCCTGATTAGGTATCTGTATTAAAATGCGGTCCCACCTAAAGATGCTGTTGGAATGTAAATCGGTGCAAATGTTCTAAATCAGCAAGAGTGGATTATTTAATGATTATAACATTTTTGGATATGCAGGGGTCTTAAAGTTAGACTACACGAACACGAGCAAGTCAATGAATGAGTGTCTGGAGCTGTAGACTATGCAATCTGTGTTTGCTTTGTATTGTGGGAATACAGTCAAGTATGAAGGTCGCTGGGTTGGGCGTTATTTATATCATCTTTGACAATAATTTCTGTATCTGTGGGTAGTTTGTTTTCATTTGTTTCTTGGTGCCATGTTATCTTTACTGGTGTTCACGTACTACAATTGGCTAGAATTATCATTTAGACTTTGCTCCATATACAGCTATGAAATGTTTTTTGTGTGAATCAAAATAGTATGCTTTAGTGATATATATATACATTACATATATACATATATATATATATTTATATATATATTCACAAAATATACACATTTTCGATTTGTAACATAGTCATTTTCCTCCCACAAACTTAAATGGTTTGCAATTTGTAAAATGTAATTTTCTGATGAGAAATATGAAAAATTGTTCCACTTTTACAGGCAAAAAATTTAAGTTAATAAAAATTCAGGAGGAAAATTGAATTTTTCATGTAGGCTACTTTTAGGCCCAAATACACTTGTGTGGCAATTATACAGTGTGTGTGTGATTGGGTTTTTCAGGCGTGTATCAATCATATATGATTATTTACGTCTGGGGACCGACCTTTAATGTCACCATCCGAAAGACGTGACTCAGTTTCGAACCTGCGTCCTCGGCTGAATCAGTTTGTAACTTCCACTGTTAGCTGGATTACAGGCGCACGCCACAACGCCTAGTTGTAACATGTAAATATGTTGCATATATAAACAAGATTTAAAATTCTCATTTTAAGGAACAAGGGGAGTTATCAACTGGTGCAACTGGAAAATGCCATGCACAGACCAGTTATCAACTGGTGCAACTGGAAATATGCCCACAGACCAGTTATCAACTGGGCAACTGGAAATATGCAAACAGACCAGCTATCAGACTGGTTCCAGTTAAATGAAATGCAGTCGCACCAAATATCCGCTTGATGTGCATCATGGACCAGTTAGAATCAACTGGAACCAGTTGGAAATTTCAACTGGTGGTAACTGGTTTTTCCTTCTGGGGGAGAGGAGGTGAAATATTAAGTCAAATAAAGAGACTATGTTCTACCAGTATTTTATATGAGACCCATTCACCGTACTCTGATTTTTCTGCCTTACTGATTTACAGAAATTGTTTATTACAGGATCTCTTACCATTTGAGGTGTGTGTTAATTAGTCTAGAACCCCCACATATTAGCTATTCAAGATGACACAATAGCACAATGGTCCTATGTACACTCTAATGGTTTAATTCCATAGTGTCTAGAGGCCATTTCAATTGGTGAATGGATGTTATATACATACTTGTAGAACATTATATTAGTCTCTTTATTTATTTAAATCACTCTCTTCTCCACCTCCTTAAAATGAGATGTTTAAATCTTGTTGATAAAATTCTCAGTGGCACAGACCATGACTTTCAGTATATGAATGCACATGCAGAGGTAACAACCAGTACGATTTTATCATATTTATTACAATTAAAAAAGTGAAATACAATAATACGATATCGCCTCTTTAAAAAACAACAACAACAAAACGATATAATCCACAAAATGGCATAAAAACATGTACAAGTAAACTCCTGCAACCCCGAAAAAAACTTTGCTTTACAATTTTCTCATTAAATGTTAATGAAAGAGCAAACATTTTACTTTCCCGTTCTTACCAGTAAAACATTTTTCTGACATTTTACTGGCCCGGGGCCAACAGGCCAATAGTAGTGTTGAGTTTTCATGAAAATCTGTTTTTTTTTAAAAAGGATATTCAGTCTGTTTTTTTTTGTGTCGAAAGAGGTTGGCATCTCTGCACAATGTAATGCTTTCAAGAGCTACCAAATCAAATGCCATAAAACATTGATTGCAATTTACATGGACAATCAAATTATGAGATAATTATGAAAGCATGCAGGAACATGACATCATCTGTTCAGAGCCAGAAGGGCGTTAACTCTGTTTAAAGTACATGTGACAACGCCCTTCTGCCTCCAAACAGGTGACATGTAGAGTGAAGTAAAATACTAACCTGTTTCTCTAGGTATTATCCAAATGTTTACCTCATCCTTATTATCTCCTTTATTATCTTCCCCTTCTCATAATCTTGATATTCTCTTTCTGGATCTTACAAGATCACTTAAAAAGGCACACAAACCTTGAGTCTCAGAATGCCACTTTCCAGTTTACAAGTTGTTAGGGTGTAAAATCCACTGTTACGAACTCTCCAAGTTCACCAAAACACAGAGAAGTTTTCAAACTGTACGACACCTTGTCTCTCCTGTCCTCCTCAAGATATCTGTCTATAACTTCTTCATAGAAAATGGAAGGTATAGTTGTATTTCACTATGGTAAACATGAATTGATGGTCCATGAAGAGTAAGCAGCTCCTCTGTGTATGACTTGCAGGCTCTTACTGCTAGCTCTCTGTGTGCCCTACCAAAACATTTCTATTCTTCCAACCTGACCCACGAATTCAATAGCCGTGCCTCTCAAACAGGTAGTTCTGTGACAAATACCTCTTTTTTTTCTCCCTTCAATTGTCAACTAAACTCTTTCATGCATAGCAGTGAGGTATGTCAGTGCGTCAAAGCGAAGAAAGGATGGCAAAAGAGGGTTGGTTTTTCTCTTTCTTTGTAAAGAAGTTTAACAAAAATATCCACTCTGCTTCAGGAGATGTACATGTAATGGCTGATCAACCATATTAACCAGGGCCAATTACCTGTAGCCTATTATCTGGTTTAGCTTGGCTCTGAAACATTTGCTTTATCTAATTACTCATATTCCTGCTCCTCTATTTTGGTCAAAATACTAGCTCTTGTCGCATAAATATTTCTACCGTAAACATGAAATTGCACAAATTTACGCTCATGATGCAAATCTTGAAGGAAAATCCTACCCTAATAGCAAACTACTGTAAAAGAAAGCAGAAAAATCAGAGAAGCAGACTGGTGAAAGTTAGAACAAAATCTGACAAGAAGTATTAAAGAAAGTTATGAAACTTCGTAGTTGTAATCACTAAATGTACGGGCACTTCAAATTGGCTGAATCGGTAATGTCACTATGACAAACTTCCCTAGTTGTTCCAACACACAAAATGACTTAAATGTTATTTTTTCCAAAATCTATGACTATGGAGTGTCTTTTCTATATCAAGGTGATTATTTCCTGACTATCAATATATGTCCATACTTTATTCTACACACTTACATCCAATCGTATTGAAAAAAATTAGGACATTTCCAGTAATCTGAAATAAATCAAATATATGTTTGGCAAAGGCCTGATTTTTCGGCACAGTATCTACTGGGATGTGAACAGTCACCAAACAATATAACACAATTCATCTGTTCGGAGGCAGAAGGGCATTAAATCTGTGTTTAAATATTTGAGTTAAGGCCCTTGTAGCTCCAGACAACTTTGTGTGCCATATCCTATTTTGGGACATAATAGCATAGCCATGGTTGAATTCATGTTTATCACAATAACCTATAAGATGTGACTTCACTTCATCTTTCTTGAGCATTATGTAGAAGTAGGTCTATATAGAGCCAGTAAAACTTTTTTTTCTGGTAATGTTCAATCTACTTCCTGTAAATTTACTTTTTATGGCATTTAATGATGTAATGATGCATGCACAAAGCAGCTAAGCTGTGGCTCGATCGCGCGAATTAAGCAGCCAGTCGATAGCGCGCTTGCGTGTACAAAGCACTATAACGGTTGCGTGCATGCAGCCTTATGGCAGGATATGAGTTAACATCCTGTTAACACTATATCCTCTCGCTTGAAACGAGCATTCCAAGACAAGGATATTAGTGTTGCCTTCAAAAGCCCTAACACACTAAGAAGTAGGTTGGTCCATCCAAAAGACCAAATTCCAAGAGAGGAAAAGACAGGCATTGTGTACAAGATTACTTGCACAGATTGTAACAATTCTTATGTTGGGGAAACTGGCAGACCTCTTAATGAGCGATTAAAAGAACACAAAAGAGCCCTCAGATTGATTAACCCATCCCATTCAGCTTTAGCTGAACATGCCCTCAACACAGGTCATAATATTGGATGGGATGATTCCCTCGTTATTGACTTTGAAAGCAACTTCTGGTCAAGAAAGGTGAAAGAGTCAATATGGATTAAGAGGATTAATTGGATTAGTTGAATTTAAGAGTTAAATTGTGACATATACCTGTTTTTTGTACATTAGACAGAGAATAAATATATAACTTGACATGGATGACCCAACCCATGAAAGATAGTAAATTAGCTTAAGTCCAATGGAGATTCAGTTCAACTTACAATAGAAAATTTGAACTCTAAAGAAACCATTGATTATGCAATTTGCATACAAAGAGCTTTAAGGTTATACATGTATTTCACAAAATCATCCAAGCTATAACGTTCTTTCTCATATTTCCTTCTCACCCCTCTCTCTCTGTCTATCTCTCTATCTCTCTCTCTCTCGCTCTTTCTTTCTCTCCACTCTCTCCCCCTCTCTCTCTCTCTCTCTCTATATATATAATATATATATCTTTTTTTCCCCTCATCTTTTGTTTGTTCTGTTTTGTTCTTTTTTGTCCTTTTTTGTTGCTCAACCACCTTTGTCCCAGGATTTCCCAACTGACCAAAGGTTCAATTGACCAAAATGTTGGACCTACAATATATAGACCATCAGACAACAGGCCATAAAACTCATGAGACAATAAGTTCACTAGACAGAAGACTGTTTGTAACTTGCAGTCTAGGCTATGCCTTCTCTTCTTTTACATGTGTCTACCCGTCTTCATTCAAATTTATCATCCTTTTCATTCTGTCAAACCTGATTTTTAAAACCTGATTTTTAAAAATTGAAAAAAGAACGTCATGAAAGGAAATTTGAGTCTGCCATAAAAGTAAATGAGACTTCTTCAAGACTGTTTGTTCGACTAAACTGAAGAAAGTTATATTCTCATAGGCCCTATACGCAGGCCATGTTTCCCCCATAGAGAAAGAATTGATTTTAAAATGAAACTAAATCATATGTGACCTATGGAATATCTGCACGTAGTATATATCTTTTATGGCTATTTACCAAAGATAACTTTGAGATATTGATATGATATCTGGGAATTTACCAGTCACTATTACAAAGAAAAAGAGAGACAAATGTTGACATTAGAAAGGTGTGTACCTGTAGCTCATGCGAAACAAAGATCAAGGGCCAATAATGATTACTCCATGTCATGCACAATTGCACATACTGTCCACTGGTCCATCAAAGCTATTATTTCCATATTCTGTGCCATCAAGGACCAGGGCTGGTACTCAATAGACCGTTTACTAACATATTCAAATTTTATGCATACTTTTTAAACAAAGGCTGTTCTGGACACCCTGCAAGCTTGCGCAAGGCTTGTCTGACATAGCAACAAATAATATATATATATATATATATACAGACTGGATTCCGAGTATAGTAGTTCTTTCATTAATAAGAGGTTAATGGAGTTACTCGTCACTAGGTCCCCAGGAAAGAAACATCCATAAATGTAAATATGTTAGTAAACTGGTCTATTTAGATACCTGGATGAAGTTCACATTTTACTTTGTATTTAGCTTTGCTAAGTATAAAGCTTAACCCTGTTTCATATCACAGTGTTTACCTTAGCTAGTCAATTGTGAGCCACAATATTTACTAATAACTGTTGTGACATCACTTTAATAGCGAAGTCAAAGTCATGCACATGTATGCATGCCAATATAATCTGCCTGTTTGCATCTTATAATGACCTGGGAACCCCTGCCATCCAATAGGGACTTCCAAATAACTGCCAACTAGCTTTCTTAGACTTTGAAAGTTGCACTCACTATAGGTATGGGCTCTTCATATTGGCTGAATCAGTTGTCTCTGTGATGTATTGTAGTGGTAGACAACTTTCCCATTTGTTCCAATACACAAAATGACTAAAAATTTAATTAAAAAAAAAATCTATGACTCTGAATGGTCTTTCCTTTGCAGAGGACCTGTAATAATGTACTCTCCATAATATATTTTGAGTAGTGCCCCGAGGGTGAAGGAACTTTGGAGAAAAACTGGATTTAGTTTTATTTTTGTACACGACAAATGGGAGAGTTATCCGTCACTACGTCACAATCCACTGACAAAATTGCAGATTTGAGATTTGCATAGCTGTAGTGATATTATATTTCAAACATTCATAACTTTCTTATTATTGGTCCGATTTACTTTGAACTTTCACCATTCTGTTTCTCTGATTTTTCAGCTTTTGCCCTTTAAGACTGCCAGCTAGCTTTTTTTTTATATAGACTTGGGTTGATATACTTTGCCTCAATTTCAACTGGATACCAAAGTTTGCTAAGTTTTTTGTTTCAATTTATTATCTGTTTATTTATTTATTTATGTATTTATTATTAGTTTTTTATCCATCCCGAACAGAAAATTTCATAAACTTTCATTTTCTTAGCTATTGATGACGAAATAGATTTGTTTCACAGAGGGGCTGTATAAAAACATATTTGCAATAATAAAATTTAGGGATTTAAAATTTAATAAAATTTTTAATTCTCTTTAGGGAAAAGTAGAAATTCAAAATTCTTGAATTTTTTGGACAGAGCAGATGGGAGGGGGGACCTCACAAGATACGTCACAGGGTCGCCAATTTGTGCTTGATTGATTGCAACTTCAAACTTCATAACTTTCTTATTTTTAATCAGATTTTGCTCAAACTTTCACTGACCTGTTCCTCTCATTTCTCTGCTTCTATTAAAATCAACTTGATATCAGGGTGTACTTCCACTTTTTTTTTACAAATTTGTATTTTAGACTAGGTGAGATCAACATCAATCCTGTCAAATGAAAAAAAAGCTCTTCAATGGAAATTGATTAATTGGAGATTTTCAAATGCCTGATAGCATAGGGTTAATAGCATATAGGGTTAATTGATACTCTTCACTCCAAAATATACTTTCGTAAACCTTTCGTGAAACATTAACGGAAGGTTATGTGAAGATGCTCTCATAGACCCCGTTCTCACTCACTTTGAAAGTGGTCTTAGTTAGACCGCTCCAGAGGAACGGGTCTTGAGGAACGGTTTGCGAGCGTTCACACTCCGAGCAGTTTTTTATGGCTCAAACCGCTCCACGAGTCAAAGTGGTCTTGTTGCTATGGCAGCTCAGGTCAGCGGGTAAATTTTTTCGCGCGCGGAATACTAAGCGTATGTACCGTACTACATGTTTCGCGCTCAACGTCACTAGACCACTTCCGTTCAAAGTACGCTTCCATTCACACTTGCACGTTAGAGCGCTCCAAACCGCTCTTAATAAGACCCGTTCCTCAAGACCACCTCCCGAGGTGGTCTTCTGGAGCAGTCCAGAAGTCCACTTCCTGGACCACTTTGACCGTTCTCACTCACCTTAGAACCGCTCCTGAGGAACGGGTCTTAGACCGCTCCAACGAAGTGAATGAGAACGGGGTCTTAGGACGCGACCTTTCATAGATTTGTCGTAGGAATTTCACAAAGTTTCAGGCAAATTGGACCAGGCCATTTGTAGATGAGAAGGAATTATTTCACAAACATTACCTTGAACATTTCGTGAATAAAGGGCATGTTTTCACAAGAGGTCATGTAACCCGACCACCTGACCCCATACGATGACTTGATGATTCAAAGTAAGCCTTTTTCGATGTAAGGAGTACATTGATCTTAAAGAAAGAGCTAGAAGTGGATCTTTAGGAGAAAGATAGCAATGTGAGGACTATACATTGATCTTGAAGAAAGAGATAGAAATGCATCTTCAGGAGAAAGATAACAATGTGAGGACTATACATTGATCTTGAAGAAAGAGATAGAAATGCATCTTCAGGAGAAAGATAACAATGTGAGGACTATACATTGATCTTGAAGAAAGAGATAGAAATGCATCTTCAGGAGAAAGATAGCAATGTGAGGACTATACATTGATCTTGAAGAAAGAGATAGAAATGGGTCTTCAGGAGAAAGATAGCAATGTGAGGACTATACATTGATCTTGAAGAAAGAGATAGAAATGCATCTTCAGGAGAAAGATAGCAATGTGAGGACTATACATTGATCTTGAAGAAAGAGATAGAAATGCATCTTCAGGAGAAAGATAGCAATGTGAGGACTATACATTGATCTTGAAGAAAGAGATAGAAATGGGTCTTCAGGAGAAAGATAGCAATGTGAGGACTATACATTGATCTTGAAGAAAGAGATAGAAATGCATCTTCAGGAGAACGATAGCAATGTGAGGACTATACATTGATCTTGAAGAAAGAGATAGAAATGCATCTTCAGGAGAAAGATAGCAATGTGAGGACTACATTGATCTTGAAGAAAGAGATAGAAATGCATCTTCAGGAGAAAGATAGCAATGTGAGGACTATACATTGATCTTGAAGAAAGAGATAGAAATGCATCTTCAGGAGAAAGATAGCAATGTGAGGACTATACATTGATCTTGAAGAAAGAGATAGAAATGCATCTTCAGGAGAAAGATAGCAATGTGAGGACTATACATTGATCTTGAAGAAAGAGATAGAAATGCATCTTCAGGAGAAAGATAGCAATGTGAGGACTACATTGATCTTGAAGAAAGAGATAGAAATGCATCTTCAGGAGAAAGATAGCAATGTGAGGACTATACATTGATCTTGAAGAAAGAGATAGAAATGCATCTTCAGGAGAAAGATAACAATGTGAGGACTACATTGATCTTGAAGAAAGAGATAGAAATGCATCTTCAGGAGAAAGATAACAATGTGAGGACTATACATTGATCTTGAAGAAAGAGATAGAAATGCATCTTCAGGAGAAAGATAACAATGTGAGGACTATACATTGATCTTGAAGAAAGAGATAGAAATGCATCTTCAGGAGAAAGATAACAATGTGAGGACTACATTGATCTTGAAGAAAGAGATAGAAATGCATCTTCAAGAGAAAGATAGCAATGTGAGGACTACATTGATCTTGAAGAAAGAGATAGAAATGCATCTTCAGGAGAAAGATAACAATGTGAGGACTACATTGATCTTGAAGAAAGAGATAGAAATGCATCTTCAGGAGAAAGATAGCAATGTAAGGACTAGATTGATCTTTAAGAAAGAGATAGAAATGGATCTTCAGGAGAAAGATAGCAATGTAAGGACTAGATTGATCTTGAAGAAAGAGATAGAAATGCATCTTCAGGAGAAAGATAGCAATGTAAGGACTAGATTGATCTTGAAGAAAGAGATAGAAATGCATCTTCAGGAGAAAGATAGCAATGTAAGGACTAGATTGATCTTGAAGAAAGAGATAGAAATGCATCTTCAGGAGAAAGATAGCAATGTGAGGACTACATTGATCTTGAAGAAAGAGATAGAAATGCATCTTCAGGAGAAAGATAGCAATGTAAGGACTAGATTGATCTTTAAGAAAGAGATAGAAATGGATCTTCAGGAGAAAGATAACAATGTGAGGACTATACATTGATCTTGAAGAAAGAGATAGAAATGCATCTTCAGGAGAAAGATAACAATGTGAGGACTACATTGATCTTGAAGAAAGAGATAGAAATGCATCTTCAGGAGAAAGATAACAATGTGAGGACTATACATTGATCTTGAAGAAAGAGATAGAAATGGATCTTCAGGAGAAAGATAACAATGTGAGGACTATACATTGATCTTGAAGAAAGAGATAGAAATGCATCTTCAGGAGAAAGATAACAATGTGAGGACTATACATTGATCTTGAAGAAAGAGATAGAAATGCATCTTCAGGAGAAAGATAGCAATGTGAGGACTACATTGATCTTGAAGAAAGAGATAGAAATGCATCTTCAGGAGAAAGATAACAATGTGAGGACTATACATTGATCTTGAAGAAAGAGATAGAAATGCATCTTCAGGAGAAAGATAACAATGTGAGGACTACATTGATCTTGAAGAAAGAGATAGAAATGGATCTTCAGGAGAAAGACAGCAATGTGAGGACTATACATTGATCTTGAAGAAAGAGATAGAAATGCATCTTCAGGAGAAAGATAACAATGTGAGGACTATACATTGATCTTGAAGAAAGAGATAGAAATGCATCTTCAGGAGAAAGATAACAATGTGAGGACTACATTGATCTTTAAGAGAGAGATAGAAATGGGTCTTTAGGAGAAAGATAGCAATGTGAGGACTAGATTGATCTTTAAGAAAGAGATAGAAATGCATCTTCAAGAGAAAGATGGCAATGTGAGGACTATACATTGATCTTGAAGAAAGAGATAGAAATCGGTCTTCAGGAGAAAGATAGCAATGTGAGGACTACATTGATCTTGAAGAAAGAGATAGAAATGCATCTTCAGGAGAAAGATAGCAATGTGAGGACTACATTGATCTTGAAGAAAGAGATAGAAATGCATCTTCAGGAGAAAGATAGCAATGTGAGGACTACATTGATCTTGAAGAAAGAGATAGAAATGCATCTTCAGGAGAAAGATAGCAATGTAAGGACTAGATTGATCTTGAAGAAAGAGATAGAAATGCATCTTCAGGAGAAAGATAGCAATGTGAGGACTATAGATTGATCTTGAAGAAAGAGATAGAAATGCATCTTCAGGAGAAAGATAGCAATGTAAGGACTAGATTGATCTTTAAGAAAGAGATAGAAATGCATCTTCAGGAGAAAGATGGCAATGTGAGGACTACATTGATCTTTAAGAAAGAGATAGAAATGGATCTTCAGGAGGAAGATAGCAATGTAAGGACTAGATTGATCTTGAAGAAAGAGATAGAAATGCATCTTCAGGAGAAAGATAGCAATGTGAGGACTACATTGATCTTGAAGAAAGAGATAGAAATGGGTCTTCAGGAGAAAGATAGCAATGTGAGGACTATACATTGATCTTAAAGAAAGAGATAGAAATGGGTCTTCAGGAGAAAGATAGCAATGTGAGGACTATACATTGATCTTGAAGAAAGAGATAGAAATGCATCTTCAAGAGAAAGATGGCAATGTGAAGACTATACATTGATCTTGAAGAAAGAGATAGAAATGGGTCTTCAGGAGAAAGATAGCAATGTGAGGACTATACATTGATCTTGAAGAAAGAGATAGAAATGGGTCTTCAGGAGAAAGATAGCAATGTGAGGACTATACATTGATCTTGAAGAAAGAGATAGAAATGCATCTTCAGGAGAAAGATAGCAATGTAAGGACTAGATTGATCTTGAAGAAAGAGATAGAAATGCATCTTCAGGAGAAAGATAGCAATGTGAGGACTACATTGATCTTGAAGAAAGAGATAGAAATGGGTCTTCAGGAGAAAGATAGCAATGTGAGGACTATACATTGATCTTAAAGAAAGAGATAGAAATGGGTCTTCAGGAGAAAGATAGCAATGTGAGGACTATACATTGATCTTGAAGAAAGAGATAGAAATGCATCTTCAAGAGAAAGATGGCAATGTGAAGACTATACATTGATCTTGAAGAAAGAGATAGAAATGGGTCTTCAGGAGAAAGATAGCAATGTGAGGACTATACATTGATCTTAAAGAAAGAGATAGAAATGGGTCTTCAGGAGAAAGATAGCAATGTGAGGACTACATTGATCTTGAAGAAAGAGATAGAAATGCATCTTCAGGAGAAAGATAGCAATGTGAGGACTATACATTGATCTTGAAGAAAGAGATAGAAATGGGTCTTCAGGAGAAAGATAGCAATGTGAGGACTATACATTGATCTTGAAGAAAGAGATAGAAATGCATCTTCAGGAGAAAGATAGCAATGTGAGGACTATACATTGATCTTGAAGAAAGAGATAGAAATGGGTCTTCAGGAGAAAGATAGCAATGTGAGGACTATACATTGATCTTGAAGAAAGAGATAGAAATGCATCTTCAGGAGAAAGATAGCAATGTGAGGACTATACATTGATCTTGAAGAAAGAGATAGAAATGGGTCTTCAGGAGAAAGATAGCAATGTGAGGACTATACATTGATCTTGAAGAAAGAGATAGAAATGCATCTTCAGGAGAAAGATAGCAATGTGAGGACTATACATTGATCTTGAAGAAAGAGATAGAAATGGATCTTCAGGAGAAAGATAGCACCATTCACACCCACACTGTAGGACATCCTACCTTGGAGTGTGTCAGTGAAGATAACAGACTGCCAGTGTCCCAGGCTTGTCCAAGGTTGAAGGCATTGTTATCAGGCATCAAATTCATGGTCATTCACCATTGGATTGCTCTATACACTATGCTATGGGAACAAATTTGTTCATTTCGTGTTGTGGTTTGTATCTTTCACACATGGAAACAAAACAAGGGAAAACAACTCAGGTATGAGGAATCAGAAAACAGTGTCACCCAAATAGTTTTGAAAGTAATCACTCTGATGACAACATGTAGTAGTATAGTAATCATGTACTTCTTTATGTACATGTATTATGAACACAATTAATACAAATAATTGGTGATTATCTGTTCTTGATTCATTCATTGTTATTCATCATTTTGATCAGGTTCAAATCCCACTGGTTCCAAGATTTGTTCTGACTTGTTTTCAATTAAAAGATCGAGCACGCAATCTTTATCTGCTGGATACAAGCCAAAAAATACCTTGACAACAATTGAAACTTCTCCCAGGATCAAAGCCTAACAATTAAAAAACATTTTAATCTCTTTTCAAATTTCAGTGTGCAGGGCAATTCAGCTCAAATAAGATTGTACACATGAGGTTTACTTCCTCTTGCTTATTTATTTCCTCATAAAATGAAAAACATTGCTTTTTCTATAAATTTTTTAGAAATAAAAAGTTATGTCCAGCGCAGTCATTCATTAAAAATACAAGATTAACAAAAACATACCAGTTTCATGTAGTTTGGCTAGATACTGGACGCCCAAAGTGTCCAACGTGTACTGGAAGTAGCTTTGTTTTTGTAATCAAAATATTGTTGCTTGAAAACATGGTGAGCTTTCACAAATATGTGAATTGCCAAGGCCGGTGGTCATATTTTTTGTGTGTGTCTTGTATCAGCCACACATTCTGTTAAGACTGATATATAGTTTACCAAAAACATATTGTATATATATAGCCTAAGAGGTTACTGTAAGCTCCTTGATATAACAAAATATGGCCACCGTAGGCCATTTTCGGTTCAAATTTTTAAAGAAATACAGGTTTTTCATTTGCATGTTGTGTCTTGTGATGTATTATGTTCCGTCATAAATTGATTTAATGTCATATCATATTGTGTTAAAATTAAATACACTTTCTCTTTAAAGTTAAAATCATAAATGTGTACAACAGCAGTGTTTTTAATTTTTTCTGCAAAACAGTTGTAACACATATTTCATATTTTTTAATGTTGATGTTCTGACAAATAAAACCTTTCAAAATAAAAAATAAGGTAATTTTCATAATGTAATCAAATTTAATGCACAGAACTTTGTTAAGTCCCTCATAACAATTCCTTCATTCACCTGTTATGAGTTATTGTATTTCAATAGTCAAAATGCGAATTGCATTACGATTTGTTAGGTAGGGTATTAATTAGCCATAATGTTTGTCCTACGTAGCAACAGTTAATGTACATGCAATTCACATTCTGACTATCGAAATACAATTATTCGTAACAGGTAAATGAAATAATTTGTAACATGGCACTCAACAAAGATTTATGCATTTAATTTGATTACACTATGTAAGACAGTCAGCCATTGATAGAATATCCTTCAATGTAATGTACAAACTCAGCATCAAACTGTGAGAAATTAACAGATGTTTATAGGGAAAATACACAGATTTTTAATTCATAAGCTGTTTGTCTATATAAACAGCTGTAGATCTAGTTTATCTGCAAATTGCTTGAGAAGAAATGGTACTCGATCGGAACATGAATGTATTTTCTTTGCATTATATCATGCAATACATAAAGTATAAAGCATTAAATCATGCCTTTACATCAGGAATTGATTAGTCGAAGTGTGCCCTCTTTGTCAATATGCAGACCATTTCTAACTGTATTGGTGTTTTAGGGCTACTGCAACTCTGCTGCACTGAAAATGATTATTTGAATTGAATACATCCTCACATTGAAATCATCATTGTGAAGAAATATGAACTAGAATTTACAAATATGAACTAATGCTCAAGAAAAGGATTCCTGAATAGAATGGATATTTGAAGTTCAAATACCCAAATTTTTAACTTCAGATCATACATGTATAGATAGGCCCAACAAAATATAGTCACTGGATGAAATAGCTGCCTGGTAGAGAGAAAAAGGTGGCGCATGTTCATGAAAGAATCATCATTACATTTTAGTGATGCCTAAGAGTAGAATTTGGAAACAACTTTAAACTATAGGTCAGACAAACAGTCTCTGCAGTCGCAGCAGGGCGTCATTGTAAAGCAATTTTTTAATTGAATGACCTACCCTGCTTTTTAAAGAAGACATGAATAAATAAAAAATAAATAAAAGAAATTGGTTAAAGTTACACATAATACTAAAAATATGAATTCTTTTGAATAGTAGCAGATTTTGCGTGTGAGGTGTGTGAAGATTATGGTTGCTATGGTATCAGTAGTGGATGGGAGTCTTGGAGAAAGCTCACGTTTCAAGTTTCAAGTTTATTTCCACATTCCATTAAAAACATAAATAATATGAACAATAGCATATATATATAATACATTACAGTAAAACGAAAATGTGGAAGGGAACCGCATAGGCCATTGGGCATTGGCCTTTCGAGGCAGAACCCTAACAAATATATAGATTGGACATTATGTACTACAGGCACAGAATATAACTTAACAAACCAACAAAGTAAAGTCAAACAGAATATAAATGAACACCCTAAATGAACAAACATTATAAAAAGCAATAAGTCGATCAATAGTCATGACAGTAGGAGCTAATAATATATTTTCTATGTTTTCATTTAAAAGAGTTAAGCTCAGCCCTGCTTCTCAACATTTTGGTTGGAGTGTTCTATATTATCCTCATTTTCATCATAAACAATACTACTAGTGATGATATCTTGGTTTTTCAGATGCTTTTGAAATTTGTTCATTAGTCAATTTTCAGTATTCTTTTTTTTTTTTAAGTGATGATAATGTTGATGTGAAGCCTTTCTCGAACCGTTTTCTTTGATAATTCCTTTTAAGGCGTGTAAGAATAAATCATTTGTTGATGATGCGAGTTATTACGAGTCCCTGTCAAATATTGTGTATTTTATGTTGTTTTATGTTGATTTAATAAATGAAATGATTGATTGATTTAATTGGTTTATTTTATAAAACAACATGACATGCAGCTCACTGCTGATATCGTATTGTCTGTTTTACAAAGTAATCAGATATTTACGTTATAATACAAAACATTAAAAAACAAAAGCAATATAACAATGGTAACAGGACAAAGCCATAATAATATAAGATTTAGACATGTATCACAGATGTGGATAAGTAGTTATCTAAATAATGTAGGCAATGTCATCAAACATTCAGGATAAATTCAATTGAGCACAGAAATATCAGTTCAGACAAAAAAATTATATTATGATGATAAAAGATGCAAGCAGGTGATTTTGAATGACATACCTTTATGACAGTTGTTAATCTTGTCATCTCGATCCATGTCTTTCCAGTCTGAACAGTCCCCTCCTACTGCATTCACCAAACCACACAGAGCAAGACCATCGTTCCAATCAGACTACAAACAAATAAAATACATTCATTGATCAAATCCTTGGTAACCATTCAAAATGCACCTAGGATATATACCTTCAAAGTTTGAAAAACTTGCTCTAGCAGCTTTTGTCCACAAACAAAATTTAGTTACCTGACACATACTTTGGAGAGAAAAAACAATGTCACATCACAATTTTGGATTAATTATGAAAATACTGGTCCTGTGTATCTGTAGAATGAAAATTGAATTGAAAATGTCTCTTCTCTATGCATTCATATCTGCAATGAATTCTCGGGCTGCTCAGTAAATGTTTTTACATGTTTTGTTTGTTTGTTATGTTTTAGGGGTATGCAGTTGTAATTCGTAGCTCTAAATACCATGCCATATGTCACACTCCGTGGATCAACAATCAAAAGCTTTGCTTGTTAATAGTATTATGAAATTATTTGTTTTTTAATTTATTCATAAACTTATTCATTCATTCATGCATTCATTTCATTTATTATCATTTATTTATTCACTTTTACTTTCTACAGATTTTGATGGGAGCTGACCTTAAAGTTCTGTACATCTTCTTCTGGAACATTCTTCCTAACCCAGTTGAGCGTAGCATACCATCCTGGTCCTTCATGTTTCAAGAAGTATGAGATGTACGTCATGCCACTCAGCTCATCCATGTGTTTACTACTCAGATCCTCGGGGGACACCACCATAGGGATGCTGTACTTCTCATTGGCTATCTTCATGGCTTCACGACAATTCTCAAGACCGTTGGATTTGTCCAGTTCACGCCAGTTGGTCATCAGGGAGGGGTCACAGTAATTCAAGAGGGCACTGTGCATGGTAGAAACAGAAACATTGTTGTTTTACTTGTACAATCAAACCTGCTTTAGCGACCACCTGTATATAAAGACCACATTTTTTGTTTCCCTTGAACATGGTTTCTCATTGAAGCCTGTACTAAAGGAACCTGTACAGAAAGACCACCGGCCTATAAAGACCACTTTTCTTGTTTCCCTTGAGTGATCTTTATGTACAGGTTTCAATGTATTTGATAAATCAGATTACAAACTTGATGAATAGGAACATTGACAACAATGAAGTATGAAAAGTAATTCTAGGAATTTTTGTACTTGTACCCATTGAAGTTTTTGGTGGTTATTTAATATGAAAAGAAGGTTTTTATGTTGCACATTTAATATGTGTTTAGGGTTATACAATTTTCTTGAGAGGAAGAGCTCCAACACTTTTAAAGAACCTATTCTAAACATTTTGTAGGTTTTTATGCTTCTGATACACATGGTGAAACTGTATATAACTATACATGTACTATGTCTGCTGTCATTCGGATCAATAATTCATCCTGAACCATGCAAGGCTTTAATTCCAAGTTCAGTCATCAGTAGTATTACACAAATGATGCGTGCAAATGAAGTATTTATACGATCTATCCACACTGGAGTTGAGGCTGTATGCATCTATCGTACAAAGCCATCAGGCATCGTACGATAGGTGCATAAACAGCCTCAACAAGTCTGCTTTGTTCAGTTACTATGTGATGTTACCCAGGCTGAAGAGATTGTCTAAATGAAACTCTATCTTTATCTGCCTTGTGCAGTCGTTCTAGGTTGTTACCTTAGCTTGAGAGTGTCTAAGTACCTGTTTTAATGATAATAATGATAACATATGAGATTTATAAGGCACCGAATCCACTTGAAATCAAATGCTCAGTGCGCACTTGTGAGAAGAAAAAAGAGATCACATGAAAGCATCTGCACTATAAATAAAGGAACAGAAGTAAGATATAACATACAAAAATGACAGAACAATTAATTGTATGCTGAATTAAACAGATACGTTATATGATTACTTTTAAACACTTCAACTGATCTGCTATTGCAAATCTCTTGGGGAAGAGCATTCCACAGGGAAGGCCCTGCATGAGCAAAGGTTCTCCCCCCCCCCCCTCACTTAATATTGAGCTTAGTAAGAACAAGAGATCTGGAGTTTTTAGAGCATAAAGATCTAGACGGGAATGTAATGATTTATCAAAGTAATATTATGGTGTGGAGCAGAGTCTACTTTGTGCAGTCCATGTTACCTGAGAAAGACTCCATTAGTCCAATCTGATGAGAAGTTCTTGACGACTCCTGCATCCTCTGGAAGTACACTGTTGATCCATTTCAGCATGAGTTTCTTAGGAGGTACCTTTTGAACACTCTTTTGTTGAGGGGGAGCCGTCCCGTCCACGCTGCCATTCTGATTTGCACCTGCTCCCTCCACTCAATTGGAATCTCTGAATGATTCGCCAAACAAGACCAAGAATCAGCTTCAGGTTCCCTCAACGATGTCCTCGTTCCCTGCAAACATAGAGGAACAAAGACATGTTATATCTGGTCCTTGTGAACACTTGTGAGCAGGTGTCATTCTGATAAATGTTTTGTAACCACATAGTGCTGAAGGGGAAGGCAACGAAGTTGACCAATACCTGACATTTCTTAAATATTAAGTTTATCATTATCTATATTTTATTTGAAATATGTTCATCGCTTGAGCATATATGTATTATTATCTGTATGATGAATGATTGGAGAAATGTTTTGCTTAAATCGTGGTTTCAGGGGCATTATGTTTTTAGGTTTTTCATCTATACCCATACAAATGTCTTATTCCTTGGTATCTCAAGAGCAATTTGAGGCATAAACTGCAAACCCAGTCTTAGTATCACCTTAGGGAGGTCAAGTGATTACATTTGCGGTTATATATGTTAAAGGTCAAAGACCACAGAGGTCAAAACACTCGATTTTAGGCTTTTTGCCTTGCGATCACAAAATTCTAAGAACCATTCGAGGCACTGACTTTACAATTGGTACTCAAATGTATCACCAGAACCAGAAAATGAACTGATTTTGGGGAAATGTAAGTGAAGGTCCTATACATCAATTTTAATACAATGATAAATGATTGGATACTAGGTTTGTTATCAAGATATGAAAGAATCATTCTATTAGTTTTGAATTTCAAACTTTGTCACCATATGGAGTTAAAGTAAGGTGACCTCAGAGACATTGCGCTAGGGGTCACATGGGTCAACTTACATGGATGATGGTCAAAATGATAATCGTAAATGTGATATAATAGATTGATTAATGATAATACCACATATTATGGGATTGAATAAAAAGCTTCCCCACACACTACCACCCCTGGTGACTGGGGCTCTCAATTCAATTAATATCTCATGTTGGCCAGAGTTATATATGCATGTATGTACATGTATATACATGTCTATAACATTCAAAGGCACAGAGTATGAGCTATTCCTCCACTAACAGGTACTGTAAACACTGTTATTTTTTGCGTGATTAAATTTTCGCGCTGAGCGACCCCAAAACATATTCGCGGGTTCTTAAATTCGCGTTGCACGCAATTCAGCCCATTCAAAACACGCATAAGAAGTCATGCTTATATATTCGCGGGCACCGACTTTAGTGGAAAATCCGCGAAATTTAAAGCACCGCGAATATTACCATGTTTACAGTAATCTAAGGGATGAATTGTCAAGTGGCTGATAGCCAAAGGGATTGTTTAGCAATCGTTGCATTTGATTTGCTAAGATCAAACTTGTGATAATTCTTTGTACTTGATAATATTTTGTATGAAACAGGGCCAAGATATACATTTCTTGGGTTATATTCTTCTCCTTTGGAATTGAATGATTAAAACATAAATTCTTTACTTTGACCTATGTGACTGTATACAAATATATGGTCCACTTAAAAAGGCAGCAATTTTATAAGCAATGCTCCAAGTTAAAGTTAAAGATTTACTAATCTCAACACCACTGCATATATTATTTCTGTCAATTTACAAATAATTTTGGACTTTGCTCAGCAATGCAGTCCGAAGTCCTGATATTTGATTACCCTCCTCCCTTAGCTAATATCAAGATTACACAAATATTACATTGTACCTGTAAAGTGCTCTAGTAATATATAATTTATTGGATTTGTCTTTTGGTATCCGATCCACCCTTTCAATGATATTGCCACCAATTAATCTAGGCTTGGCATACTACTCATATTTAAACAGACCTGGAGCACATGACTTATATCGAGTTGACGTGTTAAATTTATTATTTATCGTTAGATATTCATTATTTAAGCATACAGTATCTTTTAGGTCCCTATAGTTCAAACATTAGTAAATTTAATTTAATTTAATTGAAAAACACCATTTCCTTTTATTTTTATCATTTCCATTATTGAAGCAATTATCAATGAATGCATTGTATCAAATACGTCACATCTTTTATTTTATATACTAATCAATATGTACTTTGCCTTTTAGTTATGAGTGAGACATTCCATGTTCCTTATCAAGATTTACACCTATGTGATTATCATTTTATAGAATATATTTTTATTTTCAACAACATAAGAATGCTGATGTAATGTTGATCCGCCTATTCAAAGATATTGCCACCAATTAACCTAGGCTTGGCATCCTAGTCATATTAGCACATGATTTACATGTATATGAAGTTGACTAGTTAAATTTATTATTTATTGTTAGATGTTCATTATTTCCACATATCTTTTAGGTCCCTATTGTTCAAACACCTGGGGGGCATTTCATCAACATTTGTCCACCGACAACTGTCGGGGCCGACTAAATTTGACCAATCAGAGGCCTGGAAAATAGTCGGTGACAATAAAATTGTCGGTGAAAATGATATTAGTCGGTGAAAACCACCGACTAATTGTTTCATGAAACGCCCCCCAGTTCCTTTTATTCTATCATTTCCTTTATGAATGCAATTATCAATGAATGCATTATATCACCTCTTGCTTCATATAAAATTGAATCTTTCACCATTTCATTAAATGGCAATTTGATTAAAAGAGTTCAATTCACCAAATGCTTAGGCCTTTTGATAGATGAAGAATTGAAATGGTCTAAACAAATCGAAAACGTAAGTAAACTTACCCAGAAAAACATTAGCATGATAAAGAGAGCAAAGAGTTTTTTGCCTGAACAATCCTTAAAGTTACTTTATAACAGTCTAGTGTTGCCACGATTAGATTACTGCTCTGTTGTATGGTCGAACAGATTTCATTCCCATACAACTAAGCTGCAAAAAATTCAAAAGAGGGCCGCAAGAATAATATTGAACAAGACATATGACACACCGTCGGCTGATTTGTTCACAAGTCTTAAATGGATGACACTAGACAAACGGTTTGAGTTAAGTCGTGTTATGATGATATATAAATGCGTTCATAACTTAGCACCTTCTTACTTTCAGGTAGGCTTAATCAATCCTAATGATGTACATGAGCATCATACAAGGCAAATAGACAGTGGATGTTTACGTGTGCCCAGATTTCACACTGATTGTTATAAGTGTAGCCCAATTGTTTCTTCTATATTTGAATGGAATAAGCTAGACAATTTGATGAGAACGGCTTCTTCTGTCAATTCATTTAAGAGATTGTTTAAACAAAATTGTAATTTGTGAACAGCTCAGCCAAACATACACTACGTGCATGTTCTGTAATATTAACATGATTTATTCACATAATTGCGACTTAATCAATATTTTTCTATTGACATAACAGTTGAACTAGGTTGATGATATATAATTATTTTGCAAACGAGTGTTCGTTTGTGCCACGTCTATTATTGCTGTGTTATTTCTTTCTAAATGTACCATGGATTTTTTTTTGTTTAACTGTTCTGTATAAACGTTATGCTTTTTTATGTAAATATGTTCATGTTTATTCAGGGCCCCATGGAAGACCACTACTTATTGGTGAATGGGCTACCCTGACAAAAGATTAGAAATAAATAAATAAAATAAATAAATATACTAATCTATATGTACTTTGCCTTCTATTTATGAGTGAGGCATTCTATGTGTACTTAAGTTCAAGATCTACGCCTAACTATATATCACTATCATTTCATAGGATGTACTTTGAATTTTAGTATCATTTTTGAAGGTGTGGCAGGTCTTGAGTGTTCATGACATTGACTGACTGATTGAGATGTGTTGTATAGCTTTAATTATTTTAATCAATGCTGCATGAGAGAAATTATCACAATATTTAAATTTTTATCCAACCCATATAGAAATGCTGAGATATGAATGCTGATGTAATGATGTTGTTGGACCAACAGAATTTGCATACAAAATGAAGAACAATTTGCAAAAAAACACATACCGGTATAAAACTAGAACACATATAATGTACAGATGTTAATAATTCAATTTTCCTATATTGAATGAAATTGATTTTGACGTAGTATTTACATAAATCATACAAGAAAAAGTATACATAATTATAGAGGTGTCATGGTCTAGTGGATTCGTCACCAGACTGTGGAGCACATGGTGCACTGTTAGTCTCCCGCCGCTGCACTAATGTCTGTTGGCAAGACATTAATCTACATTTGCCACACTCCAACCAGGTGAGGTAAATGGGTACCCGGTATAAAGATATTCCTTGAATACTTAAGTGCCTTTTCATTGTAGTTTAGCTAAAGCTAGGGTAATAATATGATCACCTGGGTGGAGTGTGGCAAATGTAGATTAATGTCTTGCCAACAGACATTAGTGCAGCGGCGGGAGATCAGTTATAATATTGATGAGGCTACCCTGGGTGACATATTATTATAATTAATAATGTTATTATTATTATTAATATTATTATTATTATATTACTTTTGCATTTTGTAAAATATTTATCGTCTTATTGTGAATGCGGTATATTATTTTTAATATGTACCATATGCATTTTTGTAATCCTATACAGGTCTTTATTGTGAAAATGAGCCATTTTCACATTGAATAGGGTTACCTGTATCTTGAAGTTGGTATCTGATTGCAAATTAAATGTCTATACCTAAACTACTAGCACTCATTTATAAATTATGTTTGTCAATCAAGATTATGTGACTGCTGTTACTCAAACTAAGTTAATTAAATTGCATTTATCAACTGATAATGTCAATAAGTAAATAGTCTTGCCTTAGATTGAAAAACATACTCTGACCTGCTCATTGATCTCCCCGTATTAACACTTGATCCCATTCCTTATCTTAAAACAGATGTAGCTAATTGATCTACCAATACTCCTAACTTCTTGGAAACTACTACATGTAGTGTTGAATTTGAATAAGCAATATCAGTATCATTCTTATACTGTTAACACCTCACTGAATAATTTAAACATGGTAAAATATTGTGACATTCTTAGGTTATTGAAAGGGAAATCCAACCTTGATGACAAACTACTCTAGAGGAAAGCATACAAATCAGAGAATTAAGTAGACTTGTGAAAATGTGCATGAAATCGGAAAAAAAATGAGAAAGTTTTTATTTTTTAAAAGTAATAATCATTACAGGTATGGACTCAAATTTGCTGAATCGGTGATGTCTCTGTGATGTAGTGGCAGACAACTTTCCCATTTGTTCCAACACACACAATGACTAAAGTTTCCATTTTTCAAAAAATGAATGACGGAAGAGGGTCTATTCTCTATAGAGAATCTATGATAATATGATATCCATAATATACTTTGAGTATAGTACCCCAAGAGAAAAGGCATCATTTCTAAAAATGGAAATTAATTATATTTTTGTACACAACAAACGGGAGGGTTATCCGCAATTACGTCGCAATCCACCAACAAAACAGCCAATTTGAGATTCCCATAGACTGAGTGATCTCATATTTCAAACATTCATATCTTTCTAATTATTGGTTCAATTTATTTCAAACTTTAGCTATTCTGTTTATTTTATTTTTCTGCTTTCATACAAATGAACTTATTACAAGGGTTGGATTGCCCTTCAATGATGATACAATGATAGAACTCATCGCACTATAAAAAATCAATATACATGTATATATTTTGTAATATCCAATATTGTCAATGTTTTGTAAAAACTTTGAACTTTGAAGTGGTTGTGGTAAATACATTTACAAAAGAAAAGTTTCAGATGGCAGTAATATACAAGAACATATGTGATAAATTTGTAGCAGATTATATTGATTGTATATTGATTTTATATCGGTGAAGGGTGAGATCACAGAAACAGGCTATTTACCCGCCATTCAGTGTAGCTATTACTATAGGTCTCAACTATTTACAAACATATTTTCCCATGATTTTTCTTTTGCACTAACCCAAATCCTCTCTATTTTCATAATTCTTTCTTTTCCTCTTTGCCATTGAGCTCTTTCTCTCTCTCTCTCGATCTCTCTTTCTCTCATTCCCTCACTTGATCTTTCTGGTATTCAATATTTCTTTTATTCCTCTTTCAATCTCTCTCATCAGCACATTATCATATACAGATAATTGTATTTTCGTTCAGTAAATCACTAAAAGGCTATATCGATATACAAATGTAAATATTTGATGCTATGAAATGCTATGAAGTTCCCACTCACCAACTTAACACCATTTTGATTCTCTCGAACTCCTAACATCACTGACCAGCATTCATAATTTTGATTCACTTGAACTTACCAACATTGACCATTTTGATTCCAGCCCTTTCCATCATCTGTAGTGCATGTGAAACATTTTCCATCTTCTGTACTCGAAGTTTGGGATTCTTGCAGTAACTGCTTCGAGATCTCTTCTTGTACATGGGTAAGCCTCTGGATGCAACCAATCCCTCCAACAAAGTGATAAGCATCAATCCATCTTCGAAATCGGTGACGAGATCGTCGACCTGTTTGCCGGCTGGTCGCAGTTGTTCATTCACCCAATTAGTGAATGTTTTCTGTTGGATTTGAACCCAAGGGGCACTGATACTACTCGAATTGTTTCTCTCCATGGCTGTCGTGAGAAACCTAGCTCGTAAGCCTCCTTCGAAAGCCAGAGCCAAACAAAAGATGCCAAGACACACTTGGTTGGCCAAGCTCGTTCACGATGATTGGATAGAAGTTTTCACAAGAATGGGCGAGGCGGATCGCTTGTCAGTCTGTTCATCAATACTCTGAGATGAAAACAAAGAAACCGCGCAACAAAATCACGGACGTTTAGTTTAAATGAGAAAAAAATGTCCCAACGTAGCTCTATCAAAGAAAAACACTCGTATTCTGCGATATTATCTTATGAAGAATGTTCAGACAGATGCTGATGAGCGTAATACCCTTCGACTTGCTTCGGTCTTTGAGCGCCCTATAACTTTGTCCGCCTCGTAAAACGTATACGTATACCGATGCATGTGATATCGATAGTGCACATTGACCTCAAAGCGAGTAGAACACGTAGGTCGTTTTATACAAATATGGTACCGCGTGTATGTTTGATATCCGATTAATCTCTTACTTCTTTTTCAGCAACAGCAAACAAATGAATTATCCTCAGTCCTAAACATTTTCGAACTGCTGCACAGAAATATGCGATTATCGACGTTATATGAATGGCAATAAGAGGACCTATAGATCTAGGTCTAGGCTAGCTTAACAACAAAAATATACGGGGTAGAAAAATAATCAATATCAGATGTTACTTTAACACACCCGGGTATTATTTTGTAAACGCCTATAAAAGAAAAATCTGGAAAAGATAGAAGTTTCGAATCGCACACAGTGATTTGAGTATGATCCCGTATTACAATGCGGGAACAATATATACAAGGTATGTCTCATTACAAACGGTGATGGGGATGCACAGTGCCCCCCACTTTTTCAAGTACCTTTAAATTGCCCCTTCCCCTTTTCACCTCTGATAAATGCCCCTTTTATTTTGACACGTGCCCCTTTTCCATGACAAGTTCACAATTTCCTTTGCAATAAGTGTCCATTTTCCATTCTCATAAGTGCCCTTTTTAATCTCTAGTAAGTGCCCCTTTTCAGGTACGAGAAGTGCCCCTTTTCACTTTTGATATTAAAGTGCTCCCCTCACCTTTTAATAACTACCCCTTTTTAACTCGGATAAGCGCACCTTTTATTTTCACATGTGCCCCTTTTCCTTTCAAATAAGTGCCTCTTTTCTTTGAGATAAGTGCCCCCATTAAAAAAGAGTCCTTTCCCCCTTCTCATAAATGCCCCGTTTCACCTACAAAAGGTGTCCCTTTTCACTTCAGATAAGTGCCCCCTTCACTTCCGATAATTGCCCCTTTTCAAATCTCAGATACGCTCATTTTAGTTTGACAAGTGCCCCTTCACCTACTGATAAGTGCTCTTTTCATCTCTGATGAGTGCCCCTCTTCACCTCTAATAAATGCTCCTCTTATTTTGACATGTGCCCCGTTTCCTTTCTAATTAATGCACTTTTTCCTTCTTATAAGTGCCCCTTCCCCTTGTCATAATTACCACTTTTCATCTCTGATAAGTCCCCCGTCTATTTTAACATGTGCCTCTTTTTCTTTTTAATACGAGCCACTTCCCCCTTTAAATAAAAAAAAACTTTCACCTCCAATAATTGCCCCTATCAAAATCTGATCGTGCCCCTTTTCTTTCAACGAATGCACGGTTTCCTTTATTATAAGCGCCTCTTTTTCATTCTCTTAAGTGCCTCTTTTTCATTCTCTTAAGTGCCCCTTTTCATATCTGGTCAGTGCATCTTTTCAGGTGCGATAAGTGCCCCTTTTCACCTCTGATAATTTCCCTTTCAACAATGATACGTGCCCCTTGTTCTTGCTAATAAGGGGCCTATCCACTTTTCATAAATACCCCTTTTCACCTCTTATAAATGCCCCTATCAATATATGACGGGTGCCCCTTTCCCGTCGACAAATGCCCATTTCCCATTCTCATAAGTGCCTTTTTACATCCCTGGTGAGTGCCTCTTTTCAGGTGTAAGTAGTGCCCCATTTTCACTTCTGATAATTACCCTTTGTACTTTGACACATGCTCCTTTTCTTTAAAAAAAAGTGTCTTATCCCTTTCGATAAGTGTCTCCCTTTCCTCTCATCATTAAACGTGCCCCTATTTTAAAGCGACTAAGAGCAATTTCCCCTAAAGCTCGATCGATCGCATTTAAAGATGATATGATTATGTTACTTATCAAAGGTCTTTTCAGTCTTCCGTTATGAGAATGTGCTTATACCCCTATCAGGATTCGTTTTTTTTTTCCTCTTTAGAAGATGTAATTTTTCGCACTGCGACCTCACAAATTTAAAAATTGTCCTTGCTCGCCTCGCTCGCTCGCTCGCTCATGAATATTCAGACCATGACACCCAACTGCAAAGTATGATGATATCTTGTATGATGTATAAAGAAAACAAAATATTGAACTCATCTCTGATAATGTTAGCACAATGTAGGGGTATATATACCAATGTCTAAAAAAAAATGTATATTTTCGCCTTGAGATTTCCCTCTGTAGGTGCCCATTTTTGTTGGTGCCCTTTTTTGTTGGTGCCCCCCACCCCCTCCCCACGATTGTGTCAAATTCTCGTTGGAAATGTTTCTTCTGTGCGTCTTTAACTGCATCAGAGGATTTTCATGAAATAATATATTTTTTTATATCTTGGTTCTTTTTATGTATCTCGTAGAAATCTACATTCCTCCGGTTAAACTTTACTTTCTGCTCCTACCACTTGAACCCAAACGTATGGCGATCGGGCCCTTTCAACGGCAGAACCTATCTTGTGGAAGGGCTTTACTTTAGGAGGTCGCGAGCGCGGCACGGAGGGTTTCGTGAGAGCCTTGGAAAACTTATTTGTTTTCAAGGACTTCATGAGGCTGTTCTGCTGGCGGTTTTCTCTGGGTTTGTTGGAGACTTGTTCCACACGGTAGGTGCAGGGGCGGCGGAGCGACTTCCAAAGTGGGGGGGGGGCACCAACAAAAAAGAGCACTTTCTGGAAAAAAAAGGGCACCTACAAAGGCAAATCTCAAAGCGAAAATATACCATTTTTTAGACATTGGTATATACCCCTACATTGTGATTACATTATCTGGGATGCTTGCAATATTTGTTTCTTTTTATACATCATACAAGATCATATATTGCTTAAGCATCATACTTTGCAGTTGGGTGTGAAGGTCTAAGTGTTCATTTGCGAGCGAGCGAGGAAATTTTTTAAAGATTTGTGAGGTCGCAGTGCGAAAAAATACATCTTATCAAGAGGAAAACAAAACCAATCCTCATGGGGTTATAAGCACATTCTAATAACGGAAGACTGAACAGGCCTTTGATAAGTAACATAATTATATCATCTATAAATGCGAGTGAGTGTAGCGAGCTAGCTTTGGGGAAATTGCTCTTAGTCGCTTTAAATTAGGGACACGTTTAATGATAAGAGGAAAAGGGGACACTTATCGAAAGGGATAAGGCACTTTTTTTTAAAGAAAAGGAGCATGTGTCAAAGTACAAAGGGTAATTATCAGAGGTGAAAATGGGGCACTTCTTATACTCCTGAAAAGAGGCACTCACCTGGGATGAAAAAAGGCACTTATGAGAATTGTAAATGGGCATTCGACGACGGAAATGGGGCACCCATCAGATTTTGATAGGGGCATTTATAAAAAGGGGATATGTCCCTTATTAGAAAGGAAAAGGGGCACGTATCGCTGTTAAAAGGGAAATTATCTGAGGTGAAAAAGGGCATTTATCGCACTTAAAAAGGAGCACTGACCAGGTATGAAAAGGGGGTACTTAAGAGAATGAAAAGGGACACTTTTCATAGGTGAAAAGGGGCATTTATGAAGAGGGGAAGGAGCTCTTTTTTTAATGGGGGCACTTATTATAAGGAAAAGGGGCACTTTCTAGAAAGAAAAAGGGGCACATGTGAAAATAAAAGGTGCGCTTATCGGAGTTTAAAAAAGGGATAGTTATTAAATATTGAATAGGGTAATTATCAGAGGTGAAAGGGCACTTATCAGAAGTAAAAAGGGGCACTTCTCGTACCTGAAAAGGGGCACTTACTAGAGATTAAAAAGGGCACTTTTGAGAATGGAAAATTGACACTTATTGCAAAGGAAAATGGGAACTTGTCGAAGGAAAAGGGGCACTTCTTACGAAGTTATAGGGGCACTTTTCCGATGTAAAAAGGGGCACTTTTGGGGTACTTGAAAAAGTGGGGGCACGGTGCCCCCGGAGCGCCGCCTTTGGCCGTAGATGCATTTCTCACAATATAGGATAGTTTCACACATACGTAATCATTGATTTCATTATCCTGGTTGAACTGCTCTTTATATCCATGTATTCTCTGTTCTGATAAAAAATATTTAAAAATTTAATATGTAAAGCGCATAGCATAGAGAATTCTGCAAATTATTATGCGCTAGATCTATATCAACACTTTCCATTATTATTATTATCTCTTAATTATTGTTCATCAAATCCAAGAGTTTAGTTGGAACAAGGAGTAATTATAACTCTTTGGTTTGACTAATATTACATGCGACTGTGACTGAAGATACAACCCATGAGATGCCAAATAATGTGAATGTTTGCCTTTAAAGCAATAGACTGGACCAGGAAAAAAAGACACCATCCTCTTTTTGTATTGTATGCTCATATTGAATCATTCCAATATAGCGTAGATATTTATAAGTTGAAGTAGGTCCATGGTTGAGTTGAACCATGATCATTCTGATATCGCATCCAAAGCGGACGATGTCGTATATATACGTCCTTGCTGTGTATTGATTTTGTACATTCTATTCAAGATGTATGTAATTACACTAGTACGATATTCTAATTAACACTTCCCGTAGTCTAATATTTCAAATGCCTTAGTCACACAGACGAGACCGACAACAAACCAAACAAACAATTACAAACATTACACCGAATGACCAGGAAAGGGTCGGTCTCGAGTCTGTACGCATAGAGTCGGTTTAGCGGTGTGACTGAGGTTTAAGCAAGGACATGAGAAAAAGAAGAGTTTATTGTCATCTTCCAGCAGCGGATCTATGGGCCAAAGTGTACTTAAAGGGGAAGGACACCAGGATAATTAAAAATCAATACTCGCTACGCTGAGCCCTACAAATTAATTTTCAGAATTATTTGAATTCTATTCAACTATTTTTTCCATTTTCATGAAGATAGAATCCGAGATTCCCAAAGCATATAGAGGAATTGCAACAGTAGTCCCAGAGCGCCCCCCGTTTGGTTTATAGCGAAGAATTCGTTTATGTAACAATCTCTTAATTTTGTTTTACTTCCAATGTTAGAGGTGTCGTAGTCGAGTAGTTATAATCACTTGGCTAGACATATCAAGGTCACGGATCGAGCCCCAGCACAGCACAGCACTCCTTAAGCAAGGCATTTTTATCTACATTGCTCCTCTCCACCCAGGTGCTAAATGGGTACCGGGTAGGATGGAAACATCATTGTGGTTGGATTAGCATGTGCGCGCCCGTTAAAAGGCGAATGCTCCCCAGGGAGTGGAGAATGTGCACTATAATGCGCAAAAGAATAATTAAATCCTCTAATCCAGTGACCGGGGTCATAATAATATACTATAGCGCTTTGGTCGGTTGTAACTGGTAAAGCACATTAGAAGAAACAGTTATTGTTATAGTTATCATTATAATTATCATTATTATTTTTATTGCTGTTATCGTCATCATCATTATTATTATTATTGTATTCAAAAGAAATCTTAGCTTTCGGTTGCCTTGCTAAATTCCCCAAATTAGGGGTCAACATACCTATATATTCTTCGGAGATCTCATTAAAACTAAAATTGTGTCACCAAGATATGATCTAAAATAAACTTGAGCGTTCAGAAGCTGAATACATTATGCGTTTTTTATGATAATAATAATGACAATAATAACAACAACAAAAAACCCCTCCTTCGCATCCTATCTTGTGTAGAATAATCATATTTTGCCTATCATTCCTAGGTTTTAAATCCACCCAAAACAAGATCGCAACTATTTTCGAATAATCAAAATGGCAGTTTTATTTATGGCAATCATATTTGGGTTACGTAATGCCCATTTGTCATCACTATTCGCACATTTCAATAGGTGACACGGAAGCCTAATGAAAGTGCCTTAGCTTTAATTTTCGAAAATAGATGCGATCGTGTTCCAAATTCATTTTCAGGTAATGCTATAATTTCTGAATTCTGGTTTGTAATGGTGAGCTTAAACGTTTGGGCAGGGGCGCAATTTTATTGTTTGTCCCATGTACCATATTCCTAGATACGCCACTGGCCTGAGGGGAGGGGAGCCCCACCCCCGAAAAAATTGGAAGGACCAATATTCAGGCAACTGTCACTTTATTTTCGGACAGCGAGGAGCCCGAATATTATTGTTATAAGTAATGTCATTATTTGTTGTATCCTATCTGGTGTATTTTAATGACGGAATAACTTTACCATAATAACGTGCCACCTTTGCTCGCTTTCTGTGCTCTCTCGCAAAATGAAGAATTACAAAATTTGTATTCTGGCAAGAGGCATCTGCCACCCCCCACACCCGGCTAATATTTCCCCACACGCTTAGGATGACAAACCATTTTCTTTTCCATTTAACAACATGATTTTCCAAACAACTTGTGCGCCAAAATTGGGCATAAAATGTCAGAAATTAGCTCAGAGAGCAAGGTAAGCCCATCTTTAGCACCATCAGTCATTTAGGAATTATATAAGTGTGAAAACAATGGATGAATGATATCAATTTCATTAAAAGTCCATCTAGGGTCTTCTCGTCTTTCTTTTAGTTCACTTTGTTTTATGATTGTCATAATCTTTTTTGTTTGCATGGTAAATGTGTAATGATTTCATGTTCTGCTCTATGTGACATCTGAAAGAAAGACGAATAAATATCTTATCTTATCTTATCTCTTATCGGATGAATATTGCTGGAAAAACCCCGAAGGATTGAAAGAATGGTAGACAATGTCATATCAAGGTACGAGATAACTGCGGTGATATCAGATACCCATCGCTAGAAGTGTAATAGCGCCATCTCTTGCTGTGAAGTCGTTATTGCCTTTTACTGATACATGTACATTGTATTTTGTGTATTTTGTTTTGAGAAACTAGTCTTATGCCATCATTATTGGTAGTTGTTTTTTCTCAATGTCCTATCTTTTTTAAATGCGACTTTGAAAACTTTGAGTGTTTATATTACATGCAAATACGCTATTACTCTTGTAACATGTGTATCATAATTATATTCTGCTATATCATTCAGTTCTAAATGGATGTTAGAAAGTCAATTGCATAAAACTATATGGGAAGAAGAAAATTATTTCAAACACTAGAGCTGGAGTTCCAAGATAAGCGAAGCTTGATGCCTTCTGATCCCTTACTTGAATGTGACATTTCAATTTGTTTTAATTAAAACTTCTTTCCCATCTAAAACTTGTATTAGCCACCAACGCATGGGTAGTGGAAGTGGCAGAAGCAATGAGTTTTCAAAGTGTCTCTTGAGAAATATGAATGTAATCTTGCAGGCCCCCCAAACTCATCAATCATCAGTTCACATCCACAGGTAACGGCATGTGTTCCTTGTCAGCACATTCTTCTCATTCAGGATTAGTGGGGTGGGGTGTGGGGGAATGGCAGTGAATGAACTGGAATTATAAGCATCATAAACAAACATTTAGACCAATCACCAGGTAATATGTTGCTCTGTATGTTAGGGGATCCGGTAGGGGATCCAGGTCGCTATACTACAATAAAAATATGAGCTTCTTATAATACAAGTTCAAATACCCTCCCAAAAGACACAAAAGGGTTTAGTGAGAAGACTACTCAAGATACCTACACGTGCTCGCAGTATATAGCATAGGGCATGCACGGAACCCAAGCTCATCTTGGGTACTGTTCGCACCATTTTATGTTATTCCTTATTTTCTTCATACACTGTACTTCTCTATCGTTAGCCCATAGAATGCCAAGATAAGTAGTTTTAGACTAATTTGTATATATATATAATGGATGTACACAAATTTGAGGTGATTGATACACTTTAATCCCATACTTGGGCTGTCATCTGCTATTCCTGCCCTCATCACTGCATTTTTTCAAGCAAGACAGTGAGCCCTTCGGTGAGCCCATATGATAAATGCACACAAAATAACATTGGGGGATCCAGGATTCTCTGGTAGGAGAGGTTGGAAGACCTGAAAATCTAGCACTTGGGCCAGCATCTGCCATTCCTGCCTTCATCAACCACCCCCTCCATCCAAACGCCTGCTCTCATTATCAGCTTCTACATGAGTTTTGAATCAAACAAAGAAAGCTAGTACTTGTTACACATCATAATACATTATATGCACTTTACTCTTTATTTACATATACACAGTACAACTTCAGTAAATTGTAAGTATTGAGATGTCATATACATTGATATGATATTCTTACAACTTTGAAAATCTTACCACATGTAAATGTATATACATGCGATCTAGTGAGCTCAAAGGTACACCTTGTAGCCGATGATTTATAAGTCCAGTTATTCTTACAAAGTTACAATTCTGGTGCATGGAATTCCTTGCGATATTAAAATATTAATGAAAATACCATTTCTTACAATGTCATTTCTATCACTTTGGAATAACTGTGGAATCAAGACAGAAACATGAAGGAAAGCCTAGTCCTACATGGTCTTGACATATGATTAGAAATTCTCGTCTTTGATCTAACATTCTATCGATAAAATTTTTAATATAAAAATTGAAGCTACATTTAATAGACTTGACTGTAGATCACATTATTTCATAACTGTAACATAATAATGCATCCTCTGTCATTTAATAATGTCATTTCCATTTATTTATTTAGGGGATTAAATTATATTACTGGTGTATAGAGCACTCAATAATCTTAACACTCCTTTTGTTTTCCTTAATAGTGAGATATGAAATAAAATATGTGAAATAGGTGAAAAAAAGCACCTTTACAAATTTCAGACTGCCTTCTACTGAGGTTTTATAGCTTATAATAACCAATATAAACTTTGTTTGAAAAGAGATTTCTTCTATTTCTAAATTCACATTAAAAACAAAAATCAATGTCACCAATAATAATATATGATCCACTTCCACCTGCATCGTACAAGTACACAATGCTTCCACTATTTTATGCTGCATACTAAGATTATAGTCCCCTGATTTTTCAAAACTTTGGGCATAAAATTAGCTACTCAATTTTTAGCAAAATCTCCCTTTTCCTGATTCACAAGCAGGTTAAAGAACGTAAAAGAACTATCAAGTGTATGATTGGGGGCTATGTCTGCGCATCTTACATTTCAGTTGAAATTGACAATATTTTTGTTATCATATTCCCCTAATGCTTGATCTCATTTTAATCCTTATAATCTAGAGAGTAAGTGTGGATATTTTTGGATTCATATGCATAAAAAAGTGAGATTTTGATCACAATTAAAAAGATATTAAAATCTCACGTATTGCTCTGCATTTGAATGCCCCTTATATCACATGATACAAAGTTTCTGGAAAATATGCAATAACTTTAATAGGTAGCTTAGCAAATTGCAGTGGCACGAAAAGACGCGTCCGGAACACAAAATGCATAATAGTTAGTGATATTTGTTAATCAAAAGCTCTTTTTCGACATGTCGGAATGAAAGTTTAGGTAAAATAAAGCCTGATCAAGATGGTATAATGCATTTACCAGCTCCATGTCCTAATGATGTGGTTCTACCTCTGTGTGATCAAATTATGATTTTCAACAATTATTCAGTTTGCGTTCTGGATTTGCCTTTTTGTGGCACTACATTTCGATATTAAAGCTACCTTCCATGACAAACTCCCCCTTCCTCTATGCAGGGTTGTACCCCGTTTTATAATTTTATCACAATAACTAGAAGTGGCATAATTTCTTACTCTCATAACTCTGAAAAATATTGCACATTTATTAAAATCAATTTGAACTTAAGCCATTTCAAAATTCAAAGAAAGAGAAAATTGTTGGCCTTGATCTCGAGATCCTTTCAGATGTTTACATCATTTTCATTGGAAATCATGGCTGAAATATTCCGAAATATGAGAATTTTACTCAGTTTTCGGCTTAGGTAAAATACTTAGCCAAACTTTTGTATTCAGTTGAAGCTTTTTGCCAAATATTTTACCCTAAATCTAAGACAGCTCCCAAGCACACTAAAGCCAATTATGTTGGAGGCACATCACTTTCATACGCTGTCATTGCACACAATTATATTAGTGCGCATTTAATGCGAGGCGTTAATTGCGCCAAATTTTGAATTGACTATGTGAAGTCACATTTGCTTATTAGTATTGTTTATTGCCTTAAAATGTGCAAATGTGATCTGAACACGAATTAAGACATATTACTTAGCCAAGTAAAATGCTAAGTAAAATACTGACTTAATCTATGGATTGAATTGAATACGGCCCCTGATTCCTGTTGCAAAATACCTGTAATAAAATGTTATTTGTTAAAATCCTATACATAAAATGCAGGTAACTAGAGACAGCAACACCAGAAACAGTGGCATCTCGGCCATCTGAAGAAGTACCTCCATACATAGATAATTGAGAAATTAATATTGTACCATATTTAAACATGCAAATGGCTATTGCTTCGTAGTAAACTTTTACTTTACATGAGCCTCAAAACTGGGGACAGTAACCTCCAAATAATTTTCCTTAAAAAAAAAAGGAGTGTACAGAAGTGATCTGGTAGGGTATTACTATTTTGTCTTGATGAAATAGGGAAGATTTATATCGAGCCAAACTTGTTGCCGAGTACACTTCATACTCATGTAGTTTAAATGATTTAATTTCAACGCAAGCATCTGCCTCATTTCTGTGGCATCCCACAAACCATATATGTTTTCACTAGTACGATCACTTATAAGCCTTAGGCGAGGATTCATCATAAAAGTGAACAAACTTTAGGCTACATGTATGTATCAACCCTGAGTCAGACATTTAAGTCAGTTTACCGATTTATGGAGCACAAAATGTAGACCTCTCCACCCCTGTATAAATTCTGTAGCTAAATGAAAATACATGAAATTGAAAAATCATGTCACCATGAACTTGATTTCTCAATTTTATTTCATATCCATTTTGCTACAAAAATACTTTGTTTGGAATGGAGTGGTCGACATGTGGCCTTCCATAAATCAGCTGAATAAAGTCAAACCAAGTTTACCTTGATCAACAAACATTTGAGGTGCAGCATTTGTGCTTAAAGTTCTTTCTTCTGCTGAAAATGCTGGTGAGTATAAGGTCTAATAATCATTTGATGATTATCATTATTTATGATTAAATGATGATTAGACCATATGAATAGTAGACAAAATGGGCATTAGACAAACTGGGAATTAGACAGACTGGAAATTAGACCAAATGGGTAGTAGACTTATTGGAGATTAGACCAAATGACTACTAGCCTAAATGGTCATTAGACCAAAGTAGACAAAATGATTATTAGATCATGTGAATACTAGACGGGCTGGGTGTAGACCATATGGGTAGTAGAAGAACTGGTTGTAGACCAAACGGCAAAAGAACAGAATGCAGCTAAACCATGTATTGTGGCTTCTAACTTGGTTGATTGGTTCACTTACATGTACAACCTTTAAAAAAACTAAACTTGACGCCCAAATCCGGCAGCACTAACTTAGGCCTCTTTGCCGAACCCTATACAGTCAATTAAGTTAGCGAGGATGTGTCCACCAGGACACTTTGCTGACTGAATCATCCAGATCCAGATACAGATACAGAGCCTCGGAAGTACAAATGTAGTTCACTATTTTGTAGTGAATGTACATTGTTGTTTAACAATGTCTGTTGGCATCCAACTTGGTTTTGGCAAGTTCACTCACAAGTCACAAAGCAAAGTTTTAACTTGATCCACCTTTGAGAATGCAGCCTTAGTGTTGAGTTCCTTCATCCGTACTAGTGAATGCAGGCAAACCACGTATATATGCATCTAGCTTGGTCTTGAAAAGCATACTCTCTATAGGTTTGTTTAGTGAACATAAAGGATTCCTCACAATCAGATCTACATAGATCTAAAGAAAAATCAGAAAAGACAAATCAAGACATTAGTGATAGAATAATCAATAAGTAAAATGTAGATTTGAAAATAAGTTGAGAAAGCTTCGATCACCAAAAGAAAATTTAACAAATCTATTAATCTAATATAAAGCATCTAATCTAAACAATGTGCAAGTGAAGAACAGGCAAGGATTTTTTCCTATTCAATTTAAAACATTTGTTTTCTATTAAATTTTGTCTTTGTTCACAAAATTAAGTCTTGCTGAGAATCACATTCATTAAACAGCACATCTCACATAAGAGAATACGCGTAGAGCAAGAAGTTAGGACTACAAGCTGGAGTTCCTGACCTTTCATTCATTATTTCTTACCTATTATCTAATTTATACCAAATAGTTTGGCAGACATCATTCATCTTTAAACATTCATTAAAAGGAACAGTTGATTCTTAACAAATTCATTTTCCATCAGTACAACAATTTTTAAAAGATTACCTGTAGTCAAATCTCTCTTTTTTACATCTTGATTTAAAAAAAAAAATGCTTCATGAAATCTAACAGGACAAAACATTAAAGATACTATGTCCCTTTTGCAGCCAACATCAAATTCTGTAGAACTTTGCAGGAATTATGAATACCTATGTCATGTATGTCGTATCTGTGAAATTTAAACGTTAGCAGTGTCCTAATATTCAAATTATGCAAGGAAACCCGTTTACTTGCTAGACTTCACTGACAGACACTATTGAGTGACTGACTGGCTTTTTTTCATCGTTGGTAATAACATACATAAAATGAGATGTAAAGGGTGCATTAGCAGTTGTCTACATCAATACAACTACAGCTACAAGGTTTAAGGAAGTTAAATAAATGAATTACCCCGCTGTATAAATGTTGAAGAACTTCTCTCATGGGTCCTACATTGAGGCCTGTATTGAGAATGAACTTGAGACCACTCGGTGTCTCAAAGAAATGGAGCCTGTAGCAGTTGGTAGAGTAGTTTAGAAAGCCATCTTTGCTGTATACTCAGGGTCAAGGACTGATAGTCAACGCAAATGTTTTAAATTATCACCAACTATAATATGCGATATGTATCCTTTTACAAAAAAGCAATCCTTCTACCATGCAAAATACATGAAAAATACATTAAAAGAAACTTGAAGCAGCATCTTATATCTAAATATCAATGATTCTTGTACCAGTAATTATACAGTATTATACAACATTACCTATAACTGATTTCAAACTTATGATTTTGTAATGATTATTTCCATTTGTATTACCTCCCATGAACGATGTCCCTGTCATGTTTTGTCATGTATGTTTCTTTTTTAGTTTTGTCTGTATATGTAAATCTCTTAATTACTGTTTGCGGAACTATGCCTCCACAGGGCCATTTGGCCTTTTTTTTTAGTTCCCTATTTTCATTTTCTTATATATTGCATATGCTTATTTATATTGTATATATCTTTGTATTGTTTTTATTGAAAATGGAAATGAACAAAACGAATTGAATTGAAATTGAATTGAAAAAGGCTTTTTTAAAGTTAATCTTGAGCTCTGGTATGGGCATCGTAATCGTATGTCAAGAGAACATGGCTATAATTCATTCTGGATTCTTTATTCTGCAGTAGATTGATTTTCTGAACCAGTAAAATAAAAACAACCTCACAAAAACTTGCTGGAAATCATCTTCAATAAAAACCACAACTCTCATTTGCGCATAGGGACCTGTGTTAAGCACATGGTGTCGGGCCCACTTACCTTGATTTCCTTATCTTTCTTTGCTCATTACTCAGCCCCTATACATTTTCTACCAAACTCGTTTGGCACATGTCATTTATTTGTAATCTTGAACATTCAGTGTAAGTTTTGTTGGATTCTGTGACAATTTATTTTCTATCATTCCCAGAACTCAAGCTTATCTTTAAAGTGAATATGATATTTTTAGGTAGATTGATTTCATATTAAAATTAATTTTATTTAGATTGATTTCAAATTAAAATAAATACCTATAAAATTATCTTTTATTCAAGCTGAATTATTAATAAAAGTTGAAATTGATTGAATTTCCAGAATTGTATTTGGTTTTACATCATCATCACAGCCACATCATTTAAATACAAACAAGGGAATTGATCAATGCAATAATGTGAAGATATTTTAAAGAAAATTCAGTACAAGGATATTCAACTGGTTTTGTAGTACTACTCATCTTATCATTTAAACTTGTAAACAAAGGCGGATAATTACACCATAAATCTAGTTAATCATATGATATCACAATATTAATGTAATTCAGGAAGGACACAATAGGATATAATACAAATAAAAAGGAGAAAAGAATAAATCAAATATCCAAAATAACAAATAATGATGTAGACCTTTGTACGCAGTGGTATTATTAAAACTCAATAATTCTCCACTGTAATAAAGGATACAAGTCCATCGGTGATATCCTACTGATGAAGGATTTAATAGAAAATATCAGGCCATACATCAACTTATACTCCTGCAAGAGAAAGAGAGAGAGAGAGAGAGAGAGATGTCAGTTTGTTATAAAAACTTAAAAAATGATGAAGATGATGATTCACAGCATTTATAAGGTGCCATATTTCTGTTTAAAAAACACACAAATAAACTATATTTTCCCTGATGTGTTCCTTCAATTTATCATGAATTGGTGGATAATTTGACAATTATTATAAGTTTCTTAACATTTGTACCATGCAGAGGAAAAAACTAAACGACAAAATTTGTAGGAAATTTGTATCCATCAGTAAATGGCAAAATACCCAAGAAAATAAAAACACTGACAAAATTTCTCATTTTGTAATCTTTACATACACATGATGCAGTTTTGACTTTACAAGTGCTATAAAGCTAACCTTTTGTTTTGGGCAACATGTTGAGTGAATGGTTTGGGCTTACTTCGAATCATTGGGTCATCGCGTTTGGTCGGGTGGTCGCGTCACCCAACCTTTTGGGAAAACATGCCCTTTTATTTACGAAATGTCGGGGGTAAAGTTTGTGAATAAACCCCTCTCATCTACAAATGGTCTGGTCCAAATTACCAGACACTTTGTGAAAACCCTAGGCAAACCTATGAAAGGTAGTATGAGCTTCCATTTTTGTTTCACGAAAGGTCATGTAACGCGACCACCTGACCGGACGCGATGACCCAATGATTCGAAGTGAGCCAATGGCTTGACTTTAGCTTGTCCCTGATGGACCGTACCTCATCTTTAGACATGCCTGACTGCTTATATCGATTCCATTCTTGATAGAACAAACAGGTTCCAAACCGATCAAATACGTACAGGTTATAGATCGTCATCTGTATTGGAGTAAGGAAAACAAAATTGAAATGTCATTGTTAAAGTGCATTGAAATTTTCATTTACCTATTGATATATTTGACAGACTTACATAATAAAGTAAATATATCTTCTCTATCACCTTGATGAAGTAACGTTTTCAGGACTTTTTTTCCACGTTAGCAAGCAATCTAAAACTCAAGTTTTGAACACTCACTTGCCTACTGACAAGTGACAGAAGTCACCCCAAGTATGATGGGGGATTGGGTGTCCGGACACTTAACAAACATAAAGCCTTTAGATTTAACGAAAATTAGTCATTAAATAGCACTAACCGGCGCGGTATGAATATTTGACCATTATTATATTGTCCAACAAAAGTCGTAGAAGATTTATGAAATATTGCTTCAAATCACTGTTTTTATATCAACTGTCTGGATAAGCAACCTGTCCGGACACTTAACGTCTGGGTATATTGCTGTTTGGGGTAAGAGGCTATCATACACTGTTTTTCATACTCACTGATAGAGAAGGTCGTGTTTTCCCAATTCATTTTGCCCATTATTTTGTACATAACACTCCTCAGATTTTATAGTAAGATTTTATTTGACTCTACCGACCCCCTTTAGGGTAAGTGAAAGGTTACACTGGTTTATCCAGACTATAAAAAGGAATTATTAGAAGAAGTAAAAGTAGAAGAAGAAGAAAGAGGGAAAAGAGGATTGATAGAAAACGAATGAGAAGGAAGGAGAAGGGCGAGATGAAGAAGGAGTAGTAGAAGTGGTAGAGGAAGAGGCGACAACTGTGACATTGGTCATGGAAGATAATTTCAGTCATTTAAACAATTAAAAATAAATGGTTAACATAGATTTTGAACTTCGATACAGAAGATGTAGTGTTTCCATTATAAAGATACAAAGATTAGACCCCAGTATAAAAATAAAAGAGGTATGTACATATAATATAATCTACATAAAAACTTGATTTCATTACATTGTGTTCATCAGTGACTATTATATAATAATTACAATGTAAAGCACTTAGAAAGGTATTATTAAGTGCTATACAAATGTGAATATTATTAATATTATTAATATTATTAATACAGACCTAGTCCTAGATGATAGATCTACAATTTAGATCTAATACCTTTTCCTAATGCACTGTGAGGTGATAAATTTCATAGTCCAATTTGCATTGCGGGATAGACCTAGTCTATACCGTGGTTTTGGAAACCACTTGTTCTTCTGCTATACAAATGTGAATATTATTAATATTATTAATATTATTAATACAGACCTAGATGATAGATCTACAATTTAGATCTAATACCTTTTCCTAATGCACTGTGAGGTGATAAATTTCATAGTCCAATTTGCATTGCGGGATAGACCTAGTCTATATCGTGGTTTTGGAAACCACTTGTTCTTCTGCATGCACATAGATCTAGGTGACTAGGTCTATACAGTACACATTACTATATGCTTGTGTGTAATCCAGACCAGGACGGCCAAGGGGTACGGCCTACGGGTGGGAAGGAGACCAATGCGTGTGATGTAAAGAAACACTACGCGCTACTATGGGAAGCGGAATTGTGGTTTCCTTTTTCATGATATTAACGCCAAACGCCCCTCCAAACAGACAGATTTTTCCATCTCACAAAGTTAGTGTGGCCTGTGGCATAGCTAGATTCTAAACTACTGCAGTGCAGTCTCTGCCTGCGGCGCCAGCCTGGCCCATCCGCCCACCCAAGGCCCAGCAGCCTCACCCGCGCTTAGCCCAGTAGGCCAAGCCAATCCCAAGCAGCCAGACGAGACAAGAAGCACAAACTTGGAACAAAGGTAAAGCCTAGGCTGGACAAAGTAGTGAGGCAAAGTATAACAGTAATAGTACCTCATACATGATTTAACATATTCCATACACACCCAATTATTTTCAATTTTGGATTACCTCTTTAGCACCTTTTTTCCACAGCTAGCGATTACGACGTAGGATGATCCCGAAACTATACTATGCCTATGTTTCACCAAGTCGAGTCACGGGAAATGAAAGTTTCCCATTAATTCATGCGATACGCACCAATGTATGGAGTTGCCAATTTGATGAATGTACAAATTGATTGATTGATTGAATGATTTTTATTCGTCAAGCTTCCAACACACAACAATATACAAGAATAACAGATCAAAATTAAGTCAGCTTGAACAGGATAACCCACGAAAGCTCGAGAGCTTATTTCCAGTGGGGTCCCCGACATACATTACGAAATTAATAAGTTTAAAATAGTAATACAGTGTATTTACAGACAGATAAGAAGAAAAAAAATTTATTAAAGATAATAATGATGATAATAATAATAACAACATTAAACTGATGATAGAAATGATAATAAGTACAAGAAGAAAAAGAGGAGGAGGAGGAGGAGGAAGAAGAGGAAAATAATGATGAATATGTTGAATTTCTATAACGAACAAAAACATAGGTATTAAGTATATACAAAATTAAAAAGTATGAACCGGCAGGAAAAAAAAATCTGTATTCAGGCTATATCAATCATATAACATGTCATTCGCTTCTCTCCTCTGACTCTCTACGTCGGGCATGTAGTGATCGCAATGAGCATGCATGAGTGGATGGGTCTCCGGTCTTGATCTGTAATTATGCAGGCTTACCTGACCGGGGGAGGGGATAGAAGAAAAGTTTGTCGTTTTGTATTATTGAAGCTATCCAGGCGGCGTTACTGAAATGCGTAACACAGTCATGTACGTACTAGTTCAGTATACCTGGAATAAGTCTTGAAATGTACTGGCTCGGGGGTCACTCTCATACACAAGTGCTACCCACCCGTGTCCATCAATCTCTGAAATGGACCCTAATGGCGTATCGCACCTTTTCTGAAATGGACCCTAGTGGCGTATGGCGCACCGTGAAATGACCCTATAATAGCTAATGGCGTATGTATCGCACATTTCCGAAATGGACCCTAATGGCGTATCGCACCTTTTCTGAAATGGACCCTAATGGCGTATCACACATTTTAGAGTTAACAAACACCTCTAAATTGTTATAAATGGCTTTGAAAACCTTTAAGAAAACGTCAAAATCTGTGAACCTGAAAAGGTACCCTTTTTAAAGAAAACGTCGAAACCTGTGAATCTGTACGGTACCCTCATTTTTTGTTTTTTGTGCGATCAGTGCTTGAAAAACACCCCTTTTTAAGGAAAACGTCGACGACGCCGTATAGCTGAAAAAGACACCCTTTCGACGCCTTTTTCTGGACGCGGGTGCGTAGCCAGTCAGTTGGGAGTGACCCCCAGCCGGGGCTCGTACCCGAAGATGCTATTTTATAGGCTCTCATGAAATCTTCATTGATGATTGATTGATGATTCGTAAGAATCCATTTTACTTTAAAATAATTAGTTCCGAATCACAGATATATCGGTGGCGGATCCAGGGGGGGCGTGCCCCCGCCCCCCAAAAATGAGTGCTCACTACCCCCCACTGAGCGAATTTTCGGCCGGCGCGATTTTCAAATTTGCGGGAGCAAAAAAATTGTGCCCCCTCTTAGAAATCCTGGATCCGCGCCTGTATATATATATATACACCTGTATATATATTACCGGTTAATCTTGTACTGGTGGGATAATACATTGTCACTTTTACTAAGACGACTTCGTATTTCCTCTATTCTTAATCAGACTTTCATAACACCAGTGTACTAATTAAATTCAAGTATGATATTTACACACAAGATCTATATTATGTTATTCCTTTACGTTCTTAAAATTTCCACATAACTTTCCTCGTTCTTTTTAGTTTTTCGGTTTCTGTTTTGATTTTAATCTTGTTTTCAGTCCTGTATTTGTTATTATATTTGTTCCTGTATTTTGTTAATGTTTTATTGTATTTGTGACCCTGCCTCTTGTCAGTTGAGTAGGAAATATTTCCGTTCTTCCGCGGCAGATCGAGGACCTGAGTACTTATATGTAACTTAGTTTGATTTTCTTTCCACTAAAATAAATCATATCACTTATAATACTAAAAAATTTAGATAAAAAGAAATAAAGAATCCATATACTCAGCAAATTTTCTTTCTGCATTGTAGATTTGTTTTCCATACAACAACAACAACAAAAACCACCAAAAAAAATAAATCGCCGTCAATTTCGTCATTTTCATTTTCTATTGATAAACTGGTATTGATAAACTGGTATAATATGTTCATTCTTTACTGAGTCACGGGAACTCTTCACCTATTCACCGTCATCTTTATTTTCAAGAGAACTCTTCACCAAGTTACCTGTTATACCATATCCTTTATACGCAGGATTGGAAAACATCAACAAACGAGAAAGAAAAAAGGGTTATTAAAAAAGATTATTATGATAATTCATTAAACGGGAATTAGTATTTTGATATTGATGCACCGCCCCTATAGATGGTCTCGTTTTGTTTGTTTAAACAATATAAGACATGAAGTGGGGGTGTTAACCCCCCACCCACCCCGAACTTTGAAATGACCATACTCAGGCACCCGCCACCTTATTTTCAGGCAGTGAGGTGGTTTCTTCGTATTTTTGGTGTCTTGATTAGAAAAAATATATTTGATGACGAAATTAAATATCCTCTGAAATGAAATGTGAAATTTAAATAATTTTACTCAGTTGCTTCGGTGGCTCACTGCCGCTCACATAAGTTACAAACCCGGTAGTTGATATTTGGCAAGAGACAAGAATCATTTTCGACATATAATCCTTTTATCTTTACACGGTTCTAGATTTAAAAAAACTACTTTGCAGTTGTATATAAATTATAATGGTCTGATTTATCATTTGCAAGCGAGCAAAATATCAAGATCTTTTTGGTCTAATGATGAAGGTCATGGGTTTTAATACAACGATATAATAATGTCCTGCTGCTAACAATCAGATTTAATTCAAGAAAATAAGCGAAATTGACGGGGTTTAAGCCCGAGCATAAACTTTTTTTTCTCTCAATAGAAGAATGAATTAAAGCTGGTTAACCATGGTTCCATGTCAACATACTTGATGTGGTCTCCTTAATGTAAGCAAGCAAGCTTTAGCAGAATTTGAGAAAAAATTGCTCTCAGTTGCTTTAATTTGGGAACACTGCACGTTCCTATAACATTGGGGCGTTGTGCCCCCGCCCCCCTGCTCCACTGTCTCAAATTATGCTGGAATCAATATCGGGATCTGTTAATATAATAATCGAAGCCTCTCTTATTCTTTTGAAGCTATATAGGTATAAGATTCTTTTCAGGACGGCTGAGGCACATTTTCTATGAGCGACAATTGAAAACATTTTAGGTGCAAAGAGGGGCACTCAACAGTTATGAAAAAAAAGTTTCATAAATAAAAAGGGGCACTTCGACGGTACTTTAAAAAGTGGGGGCCACTGGGCCTCCTGTACCTTTCTCTGGGGTAACGTTTGGTTAACTGTCCTGGGGTATAGATCCCCCAGGATAATCATATTGTGTTTTGGGATAATTATCCTGGGGGTAATAGTCCGGATATGGGAGAGGAGTTTCTTGGTAAAGAGTTAATCATCAAATAAAATGTACATGACGGTGACATTATAGTGAAATTTTCCCAAGTCTTAGTTGATTGTGAATCACACTAGCTTATAAATAGAAACTAGGAAAAGCCTGACAGTGAATGGTGTTGCTTAGTTCAGTTAGTGGACCAGTTTGCTATAATTATGTTTATCCAAAAGTTTCAATTTTTCAATAGCCACAATAAAGAAAAAAACAATCCTCTAATTGCAAGCTTACCGTATATATTCACGCTTAATTGGGAGTCTTTCATTCAAAATAAAGTCTTATTAGTACGGTAGATCGACCACACAACGAGTGCACTATCCAGACGAACATGTATGTACGTATTTGTAGAATGCGATCTTTTCAGACACAAAATTGGCAACACTATATTCATTCGTGAAATATGAAATGGCTACTTTCATTCCCCGTGACTGTGTGAAAAATAATAGCACACGGTCCCAAAGACCCTATACTTAAAAAGACATGTTACTCAATGATGCATTTGTAGTAAGTTCGGACTGCGTGGGTTATAAGTTATGAGCCCCGAAGTGACATGAATTTCGAGATAATATCATAAAGACTCCAAAACTCGCGGAGACCCCCGGTGATGGGAGGAATGAATTTTGTGAGCCCCCCACCCCTCCGATTAAGTTCAGCGAACTGGTGAGCAATAAGTATTAAAATAAATTTTACACAACGTATTGGCCTACTTAGTCTTCATAATGTGGACAAAAGAGAAAAGAAAACAGGGCGGAGGCAACAAAATAAAATCATATTTTGCATGACAGCCCTGCACTACTTCCGCCCATGTCAGTATATCCCCGGCCTCCCCCCTCTCTCTCTCTCTCTCTCTCTCTCTCTCTCTCCCTCTCTTGCTTATCTTTCTTTTTCTTTTTCTTTTATCGAGTTTTTCTTTTCCAATTTTACAAACTACTCATTACCTCCCACAAGACACTAAATAATTTTGCAGTATAAACATTCAGAGGCGCTATGCGAGGGCCAGATAATCTCCTATATCGCCTACCCCCCGCCCCCACCCCAGAAGACTATAATTCTGATCAGGGGTGTCGATTTGTATCCGTGGTTCGGGGGGATGATAGGTGCCAAAATATTTTCGGCAATGGATCAAAGCAACCAAGAGGTAGAAGCGTGTGGCAGGTTGCACCCCTCCCTTCCAAGTTATTAACTTTTTCAAGTCACCCTCAATAAAGATAACATTTCAGAGAATATAAGAGTGGTAATAAAATTAATAACATGCTAAATGTTAGTCCTGACTCTTGCCTGCAGTGTAGGCCTACCAGACTGATATCATCTATTTTTAAACGAAATTTAGACATTACCACAAAAAAAATCCAATGGTGAGGATATCAACTTGTGAAAGTATTATGTTATCAGTGGGCAAATGCATTAATAAGCAACCAGGAAAGGTTCATGTTGACAGAAAATTCTTTATTTCCTGGTGATAGAAACATACATTTTATGAATATTGATGTCTCCAAACAACAGTGGCGGATCCAGGGGGCCCGGGGGGCCGGGCCCCCTCCCCTAAAAAACAAAACTGGTAAAAATACCCTTTTTTGAAAAAGAAAGAAGTTGGGCCCCCTCCCCTGGCGCCCAAGGGGTGGTGGCGGTGGAAAAAAAATAACCTAATAATAATAATTTTTTTTTCGGGTGCCAAAAAAAAAAAAATTGTGCTCACTACCCCTGGCGCCCAAGGGGTGGTGGAAAAAAATTACCCTTCCCGGAGGAAATTTTTTTTGCTCACTCCCCACTAAGCGAAAAAAAAATCGACCGGCACGATTTTCAAATTTTCGCACGAAGTGGGCCCCTTTTTAGGCCCCCTCCCTTGCCGCCGGCTGGATCCGCCCCTGCCAAACAACATTCATCGTGAAAACCCCATTCCAATATTCTGTGTAAGGAGATCTCAAAAAACATAGTTCTCATTAGTAAATGAAAAACATATTGCTTTTGGTTCTTCATTTGACTCTCTTCCTTCTTTAATTAAACCAACTGAATCCTCTCTGCGGGAAACTCAATTCAATGAAACAGAATATCACTGATGCAAAATTTGGTTCTCAAAATGACAGAAAATTTCCACTCCTGATCTCATACAAACTGTCTGTTTCTTAAAAACATAATATAAAACTTACGTTCCAACTACCAAACAACAAACTTCCATTATCTCCTTCTTCACCCAGATATACTTATCATACCAGATACGCTCTAAAATATAAGCATAATATTCCCCTAAGGCCCTGACCAGAGCACTATTTTTTTCTTCAAAAACTATAACCAGTCTTAGAAGGTGCATTATTATTGGAAGGGTGTTATAAACAAAAAGTCCCAAATTTCATTCAATCTTTTTTGTTTTTTGTTTTTCTTTTCACTTTCCTTTTAAGCCCTGTCAATAATGTGACATTGATTATTTACTCGTTTTTAATTAGTTTTTGAAGAACTCCTAGGTGAAAGAAATCATAACTATTCTTGAATATTATTACTTGTTTTAGAACATGTTGGGCCTGTCTCACATTGCCTTCCATCATTCCATGGCAATTTTCCATGTTTTTTCAGCTTATTTCTCACTTCTTTTCCATCCACTCAACTAATTCCTGATCATGCATTAACCTCATACCTACCATCACCCATGCCTAAGCTTTTTAGGGAGGGGGATCCCGTAAAGTAATTTTGACATTGTAAGAAATAAACATGAGCAATATTTCATTGTAGGTTACTTTAAAATCAACCTCTTTTTTCATCGCCCATTCACATCAGTTCCCTGAAAGAAATGCTTGAATATAATTATATGTCCCTCTTTCTCTTGTCTTTCTTCCTTTTCTCTTCCTCCTTCCTTATTTCTTCTGCCCGTTTCTTCCCCTTTTCCCCTTTTCCCAGGTAGCAAGCCCATATGGGGCCCATATGAGGATGATCTGGGCCGGGTCACTTGTGCCATCTGGGCTATTAAATGGAACCCATTATGTATCCCATATGGGGCCAATATTTAGTAACCCATATGGGATCTATCCGGGCCAGCCCTTATGGGTTCCAGATGGGAATGAGCTGGGCGTACACATATTGGTAGAATATGAATATGCCCATATGGGTAACACATGGGGAAAATCTGGGTTAACCCACATGGGATATATCTGGGTTAACCAATATGGGTACCAGATGGGATTAAGCTGGGCATACCCATTTGGGCCCAGTTTGGTATGGGTCCCATCTGGGTCCCATATGCTTCTTGGGTGCAGATGCCTAAGGGCCCCAGATGGTTTTCTATATGGGGCCCATGTTTCAGAGAATATGGGATCCTTGTGGGTCCCACATGGGCTTGCTACCTGGGTTATTATCCTCTCTGTCTCTCATTATCTCTCTCTCCCACTCTCTACTTCTTTTTGCACTTTTGCGCTTCGCGCTTAACATTTAGCTCGTTGCTTTTTAACGCTGCGGCTTTGCATTTGGCGCACTGCATTTCTATGATGCTGTTGATTGAATAAATTGAATAAATTCATCAATTCCTGATGAAGCCGTATGAGCGAGAATTCAATTTATTAGGCTCCCTTGCAAATTAGTGGATGCAGTATTTCTTGTTCATTGCAAACTCACTACCAAAACGCCCCGAAGCTTGGAAGTGGCAGGTGCTAATTGTAACAAAAGAGGAAGATCTTAGTCTTTTTTTGTCCTCCACGCAAGACGAAATTAATCATTATTCAGCCCAACCAGAATGGAAAAGGTTGCTAGCGCTCTAACAGAGTTTTGAAATTAAAAAATCTATAAAAGAGATTCTCACTCGGACGCTTCGCTCACTCGCCAAAGAAACATTGTTTCTCAAGACTGCACTGAACTCCACGCAGATGTTGATATGCTCACTCGTTTATTCTCAGTTATTAAAGTAAGAACCGCTCGAAATGGGGAGGGCGGGAAGATGCTTTGAATGAATGGGGGTATATAGGACCAGGGGCCGATCCAGCCGGCAGCAAGGGAGGGGGCCGAAAAAGGGGCCCACTTCGTGCGAAAATTTGAAAACCGTGCCGGCCGAGTTTTCGGTCAGTGGAGGGGGTAGTGAGCACAATTTTTTTTTTGGCCTCCGTAAATTGAATTTTTTTAAAAACCACCAACACCCCTTGAGCGCCAGGGGACGGGGCCCATCTTTTTTTTTTACAAAAAAGGGTGTTTTTACCTGTTTTTTTCTAGGGGAGGGGGCCCGGCCCCCCTGGATCCGCCACTGTATAGGACGAAACGTCGTTGAGCTCCATGCACCGCTTTGCTCTGCTTCGTCCCAAATATAATTTAAGAGAGTCTAGTCCCTGATATTTCCCCTTTAAAAAGGAAGAAGAAAAAAGAAATAAAGAAATAAAGAAAATTAGACAACTAAAAATTATCAGAAAACGTCTATGTCCTTGACTTCTCCGTTCGATCAGGGAGATGATGTACATGTACTGTACTATTTCACATGCACACAGCACAGGAAGTTGAGCGCGATTAAGACCTCTCCGTAATGCAAGTTCTCTGCACTGGATGCACTGTATACATGTACTGCACTGAACTATGATTAGCGATACGATTTGAAGTTTGAAACCTTCTCGTATCTACAAGTACTTGGAAAGATGGGCTGCATGTGTGCACTAAGGCTGCATTTATTTACGGGTTCCTGACTCTTTTCCACTTCGTGTTTGTGTGATCAATTCTGCAGATAGATCTAGATCTATTTATTAGAGGATACGCCTACGGTGACCGGTAGCACTAGCAGAGCGTAGCACACATAACCTGTTTAACATCATACCCCGTATGCGTGCCGGTAGTCTACAACAAGATGACAGCGGCAAATATACCGGTGCCTGTGCTGGAGCGGATATTTTCATATTTGGATTTAGCGGAATTACTTTGCTGTTCACTTGTTTGCAAGGCTTGGTATGATTGCCTTTACGATGAAAATAGCCCCGTCTGGAAAGTGCAATGCCTACGCAAACTAGCAAAAGACGCTGTCAACGGTAAACTTCTGCAGCATCTCCCTTCATACAAGTCGAGATTGCGGTCGTTCCACCATGCATTCAACCCCAATGACTGCTCCCGTAACATTTACATCCGACCAAACGGGTTTACACTGCACAGAAACCCTGTAGCACAGAGCACAGATGGAGCAAGGGGAAAGAAGGGCTTCAACGAAGGAAGGCATGCTTGGGAAGTATGGTGGGAAGGTCCTTTAGGAACTGTAGCCGTTGTTGGTATAGCCACCAGACATGCTACAATGCAGTGCCAAGGATATGTAGCACTTCTTGGCAACAATGACCAGAGCTGGGGATGGAACTTGGTAGATAATCTTCTTATTCACAATGGGGACCATCAAGGCAACTTTCCAAATTGCAATAATGCTCCCAAGTATGAGGTTAGTATCACTGCATTAAAATATTATCTAGAGGGGGAGGTGGATCTTTATTATACAATCATTTGTTGATGTTGTGTAGTCATCTCTAAGTAATAACTTATTAAACTAAGTAAAGCTAAAGGCTGATTCTCAATTCTAGTGGAAGAATGATTTACTAGCTTTCAGTTTCAAGAAAAGCAGAAAATGATGAGAAAAACAGATAAAAGAGAAAAAGCAAATCTTGACTTGGGGAAACTTGTGAAAAAGATGCAAATTTGAACTGGATCTAGATCATGAGTGTAGACTTCTTTCATGATTTCATTTTGTTTTAAATCAGAACTTTTTCTTGTCTGATTTTTCTATGTTACTGGACGGTAGTCTATTCTTGATTTTTGAGGAAAAAAGAAGCCAATTATTACCCTGATGTACATTGGAAATATTCAGAGGTCTGCAGTTGGGTGATGTTCTTTAACATGCAAGAAGTGTGGAGCTGTGTCAAGGGGTCTTTAGAGTTTAGACAAGTGTATTGAATTTTGAGAAGTTTTTACAATAAGACCTTCGGATTATCAGGATGCGAAATTATTTAGATATTGCACTTGAAAAAGGACATGTCATGAATTGAAGGGAAATCTAACCCAAATAGACAACTACTCTAAAAGAAAGCAGAAAAATCAGAGAAGCAAACTGATGGAAGTTTCAATTAAATCTGACTAAATATAAAAAAGTTATGAATTTTTGAAAGTTGTAATGAACGTACAGTATGGGCACTTCAAATTGGCTAAAGCGGTAATTTTAATGTGATGTACATGTACATGTAGTGCCAGACTACTTTTCCATCTGTTCCAACATATAAAATGACTAAAATTTAAATTTTTCAAAAATGTTATTGGCTTAGTACATGTAGGTTCTCTTCTTTTTAGAGCCATTAATTAGAGGACCTATGATAATATGCTATCTATAATATATGTTGAGTAGTGCCCCAAGGGAGAAGGAACTTTTGAGAAAAACATAAATTAATGATATTTTTGTACACAGCAAATGGGAGAGTTATCCACATCCTACGTCACAATCCACTGACCAAACTAGCAATTTGAGATTCGCATAGACTTTAATAGTGATCTCATAGTTCAATCATTCATAACTTCCTTACTATTGGTCCAATTCATTTCAAACTTTTGCCATTTTGTTTATGTTATTTTTCTGCTTTCATACAAATCAACTTATTACAAGGGTTGGATTGCCCTTTAATTCCCTTTTTTTGAATGTTTTCCCCTTCAAATTTGATGGTCTTACAATGAGTCTTTAACTGAGACCAGTTCTAAATGCCTTTGACCTACATGTACATTTTAAAGAAACTTTTAAGAGTAGGAAATACATGTACATGTACATGTATGTCTTACTTGTTGGGAGTTCCATGTATCACCTTGATCAAGTTTTTTTTTTCTTTCTTTTTTCTTTCTTTTTTCTTCTTTCTCTTTTGCACGATTTTGATTATATGCACTCGCTTACTGCAGGAAGTCACTCTAGTATTACTGTCTCTTGTACAAAATCATCCTATTAAATTCCTATCAATAACTTTGGGCTGTGTGAGTGCTTGAATTTGATACCCATGTCTACTGTTTAAGGCCCAAGTATGGAGAGGAAATTGTCTTACTGAGTGCTAACAAAATGGTCTTTGTGATGATTTAATGTAATTATGTGACAGTTTTAGACCGTGTTTACATACATGTTCATGTAGGTAAATGGCGTTTCTCTACAAATGTAAGATTTGTTTGATGCTTTATACCTGAATTGTATTGTGCACACTGCATAGCATTTATGTACATGTAACAAGTGTTATACATCATAACAGATGAGAGGTTGAAAAACAGACTTAGACAGATCTTTAGAGAAACAGAGGAAGAGATAGACGAACAGAAGGAAAAAACAGGAATTTTAAGGGAAGGGGAAAGGAGATTTTAAGCATGATTTAAAGAAACAGAGAGATGGTGAGTAAAGAATTTAAAGAAGAGAGGAAAATTACGAGACAGAGAAAATAGGAGGGTGGGAACAGCTGCACAGCAGAATAATACATGTATATGATTACGGTATAGCAGCAAAACAAATACTTCAGTATTTTTTTCTTCTCTTAGATCTGAAAATGTAGCTTCGACCTACCAATAGTGTTAGGAAATGTACATCCTGCTGAAATATAATAGTAAACAAAAAAATGTACGACCAACATGTGAATAACATGTCCATTATAGATAAATCATTACAGGAATACAATAATGATAATAATAATAAAATGGTAACATAATTGGATTTATGTAGTGCCTTTTCCAGAGGATACATGGCGCTGTTTCCTTGTCTATCAACAAATTAAGAAGAATTGTAGGGGTATGTTTTTATTTGTTTTTTGAAGAAGTCAAGTGAAGTACTATTTCTTAGAAATGCAGGGAGTTTCCCATATGCATGGGGCAATGGATTGAAAGGATTTGAAGCCAGGCTGTTTTAGAGATTTGGGAATGAGAAAGGAAGGAGCTGAGTGGTGTAGATCAAAGTGAATATGATGCTATCTGCTGATCAAACAGTGGGAAGATGTATTCAGGAAGTGTGGTTGACATAGCTTAAAAAGTTGAACATGTATCTGGTATTGAATTCTGTCAGTAACTGGAACCCAGTAGGCCTATTCATGTAGTTTGTTTAACAATGGGGTAGCATGGGACCATTTCATTTTTTTTACAGATTAGTTGAGCACACTTACTTTTGAGATATTGGAGTCTGCCCAAATCCTGCTTATACCCCAAGCAAGCATCCACCATATAGACGAGCCTGGAGAGCATAAGTGCTCTGACAACGTTATGATGTGTATCTCAAATCCTCGATCCAAGTAGCCTCTGATACGATTTAGGGTTAGGGTATGTAGGTAGTCTGCAAGCACAGGCTCTAATTTGACACTTTACCACAATTCCTAATGCCTTGAGCAGAGCCTAGATGTAGATCTGCCAGTCCTGGTCCAGAGCAGCTTACATTGTACATGTACATGTAAGTGCAGAGCCTATTGTAGTCTCATTATGCAGGCACTGTTATGCACAACGACTGACGAGGCTTTGTGCGTGCAATCTACGACATACTGTACATTTACATGTAATGTAAGTACCTGTAGGTAACATGGTCTGACGTTTTCATTTCCCTACAAAACACGACACCCGGTTCCCTGATTGTTGGAAGAAATTGGGATATGTTGATCATCAATTGGAAAGGAAAGGTCAGGTCATTTAGCCGATTCAAATGGTTGGTGATGCAGCAATAAAGCCTCTGTCTTGCCATAATTGATGACAAGCCAGGATTGTATGTTTTTCTTTGCACTCTGAGAGACGAAAATATGCACATAACGCATCCTCAGGCTCGGTAGTTCTAACTTCTAACCCTAATAACAACAGCTCTAACAGAAAGCAGAAATACCAGAGAAGCAGACCTGTAAAAGTGTGAACTAAATTGAACAAAAAATAGGAAAGTTAATGCATTTTCGAAACTTATATGGGGATTAGGCACCTCAAATTGGCTGAATCTGTAATGTCACTGTGACAAAGTTCCAGACAACTTTCCCATTTGTTCCAAGTAGTTCCAACACACAAAGTGATTCAAATGTGTGTTTTTCAAATTGTATGACTCAGGGAGTATTATTGGTCCAATTTCTAACTTTTGCCATTCGGTTTCTTGCTTTTTCTACTGGATGGATGGATCGCCCTTTCAGTCATATCTTAGGGTCGTAGGGCTCCACTGGCTCAATGAATTTTATTGCTCATTATATTATTCCTACCCCATTTGAAGAAGGAGCTTGTAAATATTGTTGTTAGTTGTTAGAAGGGTTGATCTACTCATCAATCAATAAAGAAAATTATGATATGACCTGCTCATGTTCCTGTCTTCTAATGTCAACTATGTACAATCAGTACATGATACAATACCTTCATATTGACTTAATGGAATAGAACAAAACCTCTAAAATGTTTGCTTTGACATTCATACATGTAAACAAATTGCATTTAGGATTTATCTAGAACTAAAATCTAGAAATGCTTGCATGTCAGAAAATATTTCCTTGGAATCTTTCAGTAATGAATAATATATCTCGTAGATGGAATTGTCATCAAACTTTAAAATTTACCAAGAAGGTTCCATTCAGTGCAGGGAAATAGATTATCTGGCAGGACAGGTGAACCCAACCTAGGTTGTCCTACTTTCAAAGCAAATTGAAGAAAATTTATTATTTGATATGAGACCATCTACATGTAGATGAACCAAGAAAACACATTTTGAGCAAATGCTGGCAATTGACCAACAACGTATAGAAGAAGTTCTATTACAGCAACCTTTAGCATCAGATTTCATAATTTAGGTACATGTACATGTAGTAATGTACATATAATGTTTTTATAATCCTGTAAACATGAAGGCTTTAAATGATGGAAAATCTCTAATGGTTCTTCTGTAGAAGAAAACTATAATTGCTTCAGAGGTGGAATTGCATGCTTGGAATAAGCAGAAGATTGGGGTTGCTTATAATCATGCCCACGTTGGTTATAGGACAGTTGTCATAATAAAGGTGGTGTCGCACCCTGTTCATACGTAAATGCATGGATGTGTGTGAACTTTATCCTGTTGCTACATGATCCACTTCCTCAGGAAAGGAAATGGAGGCAGGAATGGCTGATGTTGTCTGGCTAGAAGGAATTAATTATGTCTTAAAACATGTTTAACCTGTCAGAACATGCACTTACTAAAGATAGACATGCAGTGATGCGGAAATGGTTCTGTATCTCTTAAATGAAGGAAAAGACAAACAGGGGATTCTAATTGACTGAGCAAAGGAAGCTGTAATGATCACATGATATTGAGACAGTCTGAAATAAGACTAGAGTTCCCTCGACTGTTCGTGGTAAAAAGACAGGAAAGAACCAATTTTCTTATTCTGTCTGTTGATAGAAGTGAATGGCTTTGTTACATAGTTTACAGTATAATCAACCAATTAAGGCATTTAAATCAACATAGAGTATTACTGTTTCTTTCTTTCTTAAAAAGAAAGAAAGAATTGATAACAAGTGTTTCATTAGAATTCAATAGACATGTGAGATTTCTTACAGGTTCAATTGTAGAAAATCTTTCAGGATCCACATGATTTATGCCGTAAAGATAAAGTTGAGTTCTGGTCAGGCGATTGCATTGTGAAATAAACCGTGTGGAATCGATCAGAAAAAGTTGATCACGTAGCATATAAGTATTGGTGTGTACTGCAAGGTTCTGGAGTCATCAAAATGATGAAATTTTTTTGCCCAGTCTTGGTAAAGTAACAAGCACTGTACACAGAAAGATGTATATGGGACTCCACAAACATGTAGCATAAAAATCAGGCCTCATCTTTAAACTGTTACTTGTCATATTTATAATATGGAGGCATTTGAAGAGCCATGCTTTTCAGGGAACATTTTTTCTCTGATGTTCTTCCACACTTGCATAATAACAATGATAACGCTCGTCGCTCACACATTATTTTTCACCTCTCCCCAGAGCTCAACCTTCTCTTTAAGTTTAAGTTCAGAATTGTTAAACATGTGTCTGTGCACGTAGTCTGATGACAGGATAAAGCATGGGTGCCTGGGTGGTTATTTGGAGTTGTCATCGCTTTAGATCTTGCATGATTTTGTATCAAACATGTACATGTATTACAAATTTTTTTGACCAAAATTTCATTATCTTTGAGACTTGATATAATTGTTAAAAAATGTGAATTGATACCTGACTGTATGCATTGTCCACGTTTGAAACAAAAATTATTTATGTAATTTTTTTCTCTGACATTTCAGAAATGTATATTAGAATGTTTTTAATCAAAATGATTGTCTTTAACTCTAGTAATGTAGTAGAGCACTAGAGCAGTATTTTGATGATATTCAATAATGGGTAAACTGGCATTGATCCTCAGAAATCTGTAGGCAATAATATGTTTTTGAAATTTGATGTGCAAATACATTAGCAGCAGTATTCTGGAGTGGCTAAATTAGTAGGAATTAATTGTACCCATTGTACAAGTCATGTACATCAATGATCATTCTGCCAGGCAAACACGGATTTCTCATTTTTCAGTACTACATGTACGGTAAGTGCTGATTGCTGTATGTCCATGAAATACATCAGGATTAATTGATTTCAAGCAGTGATTTAAGTTGCTTTCCATATAGTTAATATTAAAAGACTTCTTCATTTGCAGTCTGTTAACAATATTGTGAAAGCAAAATTGCCCCCAATTCCTACACTTACATACACATGTAATAATAATAATAATAAACCATTCTTATATAGCGCATATCACAAAAATAAATTTAAGTCCCTATGCGCTCAGAAAGAAAAGAAAAAAGGGATAATAGCAGACATGAGGGAAGAGAAAGAATAAATGCTTTGGCATAACATTGTACTATTTTAACAAACAAAGAAATGTGTCTTTAAGAGATGTACATGTAAGGTGCATTTGAAAAACAACCTAAACTCGTGTCTCACGCTATCAATAGGTAAATTAGTCTTTGATCAGTTGATGATGATGATGAAAGTGTTACCCCATCAAGTTCATATAAGACTGGACTCCTTATACTTACATGTAGACCATGTTTGCCATTCACAAATTGCTGTCAGCCCAACCATCATCTACATGTATATTGTAGTTTAGCCCTGTAGCATCTCTTCCACAAGACCCCAAGGCTGGTTGATTTCACCCCCATTTAGCCAGCCCATGGACCAAACATTGTTTAATATAAAGTGGTATGGATGTACTACATATTGACCAAACTCTTGTCAGTCGGGTACATGTAGATAGCCCATTGACTAAACTTCTGGATAAAGAAGTATGGATAAAGAAGTGTACATGTACATGTAAATGTACAGTACATCACAAAAAACTGAGTGTTCAAAATTTTCCATTTGAAAGGGGAAGGGGGTTTCCCTCCAAAGAATCCATAATACCCTTGCTCCACCCCAAATTCTCTGGGTGTTAAAAACAAATATAATAATGTTATAATGATAATAATAGTAATCAAGATACTTCTAGTTACATTTTAAAAAACTACCGGTAGTTCAAATTCTTAGTAATTTATCCAGTAAGTTTCTTAGTATCGGTATTGTAATTTAATTTTGATGAAGTTTTGTTGTCTAGGGATCAGGATGCATGTATCTGTAATCAAGGTCAAAAACTCAAAATGACATTGATTCTTCAAAAGGTACTAAAACTGGAACATTTGTTATCACTCCATGTAAAGGATTATCAAACAAGTAGCCACCTACACATGTACATTGTACATTATAAACAATCGCTACACAATTTTGCTAGATATATCATAGAATGTAAATTTGGGGCAAGAGATCTTGTCATTGCTAGCTTGCTAGTTATCATTTAAGATAAAATAAATCTGATGAAAAGTTTGTTTTTGACTCATTATAATATACATACAGTAGGGTTTGATAGTAGTTTAGAGTACCGGGTATAACTTGAGCAATTTCAAGTTTATTAAATTGAGATATGAATGTATGCATTCTATATTTTGTTCTTTAAATCTGCTTTTGCCATTGTGTACAAGTAGTTTTTTCCTGGCCTTTTTCATCACTTATTTGTCAAATTTATACAAAAGGCTTTCAAGTGACAAAAGTTTCCAATTCCTCTTAAACAGGTAGTTTTCACACATAAGACGTATGTAAATTTATTCATGATCAAACAATAATGCACTTTTAAATAGTCATTCAAATTGTTTTGGTCAATGATTTCACATGTTCTATTTAAGATATCCATGTACACTGTACAGTAATGAGGAGGGTGTACATGTATATGTAGACTCTGACTATGTTTTTTTTTTAACTTGTACTAACTGTATTTTATGCTTGAAAAATAAACATAATGCTATCTGATATTATGTGAATTACTTCTTTACATAAGAATGTGATGATGTGTGAAACTATTCAATGTTTTTTGAGTGTATTGTGTATGTGCTTGACTCAAATCTCCTTGGTTGTAAATTTTGTTTTATTCTCTCAAAAGTATGGAAAATAGAAAGCTTGTATTTGTGAATGAGCACCTTTCTTATGAGCACATCATAATGTATGATGTGTGATGAAGGCAGATGCTGTAAAGCTACTATACGTGTAGTGTATCCTGGTATACCCTGTGGCCCTCTAATAAATCGACCTCGTCCAACGAACCAATTTAGATATAACGAGCCGTGGTAATCATGGATTAATGAGATGTTTTTGTCCATTTCTCTCATCCTCCATCTTTCATTTCTCTTTCTGCCCCTTTCTGTCTCCATCTCCTATCTGTCTCTGTATGTATGTTTGTATGTTTGTATCTCTGTCTGTATGTCTGTCTCTCTCTCTCTCTCTCTCTCTCTCTCTCTCCCTCTCGAGCAGTGGTAATTGTGGACTAATGAGATGTAGTTCTCCATTTCTCTCATCCTCCATTTTTCATTTCTCTTTCTGCCCCTTTATGTCTCCATCTCCTATCTGTCTCTGTATGTATGTTTGTATGTTTGTATCTCTGTATGTCTGTCTGTCTGTCTCTGTCTCTCTCCCTGTCGAGCAGTGGTAATTGTGGACTAATGAGATCATATGTATTTCTCCATTTCTCTCATCCTCCATCTTTCATTTCTCTTTCTGCCCCTTTCAGTCTCCATCTCATATCTGTCTGTCTGTCTGCCTCTCTCTCCCTCTCCCTCTTGAGCAGTGGTAATTGTGGATTAATGAGATGTTTTTCTCCATTTCTCTCATCCGCCATCTTTCATTTCTCTTTCTGCCCCTTTCTGTCTCCATCTCATATCTGTCTCTGTATGTATGTTTGTATGTCTGTCTCTCTGTCTCTCTCTCTCTCTCTCTCTCCCTCTCGAGCAGTGGTAATCATGGATTAATGAGATGTTTTTCTCAATTTCTCTCATCCTCCATCTTTCATTTCTCTTTCTGCCCCTTTCTGTCTCCATCTCATATCTGTCTCTGTATGTATGTTTGTATGTCTGTCTGTCTCTCTCTCTCTCTCTCTCTCCCTCTCGAGCAGTGGTAATCATGGATTAATGAGATGTTTTTCTCAATTTCTCTCATCCTCCATCTTTCATTTCTCTTTCTGCCCCTTTCTGTCTCCATCTCCTATCTGTCTCTGTATGTATGTATGTTTGTATCTCTGTCTGTATGTCTGTCTGTCTCTCTGTCTCTCTCTCTCTCTCCCTCTCGAGCAGTGGTAATTGTGGACTAATGAGATGTATTTCTCCATTTCTCTCATCCTCCATTTTTCATTTCTCTTTCTGCCCCTTTCTGTCTCCATCTCATATCTGTCTCTGTATGTATGTTTGTATGTCTGTCTCTCTGTCTCTCTCTCTCTCTCTCTCTCTCTCCCTCTCGAGCAGTGGTAATCATGGATTAATGAGATGTTTTTGTCCATTTCTCTCATCCTCCATCTTTCATTTCTCTTTCTGCCTCTTTCTGTCTCCATCTCCTATCTGTCTCTGTATGTATGTTTGTATGTTTGTATCTCTGTCTGTATGTCTGTCTGTCTGTCTCTCTCTCTCTCTCTCCTTCTCGAGCAGTGGTAATTGTGGACTAATGAGATGTATTTCTCCATTTCTCTCATCCTCCATCTTTCATTTCTCTTTCTGCACCTTTCTGTCTCAATCTCCTATCTGTCTCTGTATGTATGTTTGTATCTCTGTCTGTATGTCTGTCTGTCTGTCTGTCTCTCTCTCTCTCCCTCTCGAGCAGTGGTAATTGTGGACTAATGAGATGTATTTCTCCATTTCTCTCATCCTCCATCTTTCATTTCTCTTTCTGTCTCCATCTCATATCTGTCTGTCTCTCTCTCCCCATTGAAATCTTCTCTGTCACTGTGTAATGTATCTCACTTTCTCTCTCCACCCCTCCCTCATTCTGTGCTTCAATCTCTATTTGTTAGCTCCCGTACATTTAAACACATGCTTCTGATCTGGGGATCACTAAATGTCTTGGAAACACATGCCACTTAAGTTACAGCATAAGTCTTTATTTAAACCAGACCTAGATAATTGAAGTTATGTGATGTACATGTAGATTTATCATGTTGTTTTATCAATCATTTCAGAAATTAAGTTGGATGAATGCATGATTGGATTCAGTGAAGAAATTGTCTAAATTTGAATTTGTCTAAATTTGAATTTGTATGTCAATAACAGCTGTATGAGTACTATTTTTGTACATCAAATTGCATGAAAGCCATTCATATGTTAAATGCTTTTTTCACTATTAGCTCACATGCTTACAAACGTGCATTGTAGATCTGCCTCGATCAAGGTGATTGCTTATACGTAATACATGTACAGCAAGATGCACCAAATAAAATGAACTTGCATAAATTTACCTGTAGCACAAGTTCACAAAACTAGGACATGGTGAAATGCTAGTTATTAATGGGACATGCATTACCATTCTTTGACCAGTAAATTGGAATTTTCGTGTATTAGGGTAAATCTGTGTAGACACAAACTCCCACCTCCCTGATCTGCCTATTTATCAATAACAAGTACATGTTGTACAGGGGCATTACTACAAGAGGGTGTGGGGGTGGGTGTGACACCCCCAATTAAGAAAATTCTGTCCACAAATCCACCTTATAATAATAATAATAATAATAATAATCTTTTATAGTCCACTCCATATTTTATTAAACCGAAAATGGAAATTCTTTGTGTCCAATTGATCGTGAGCCCGGCAGCCACTGAGCAGCGCCAGATGGACATTGCTCTATCCCGTTATTGTTGAACGCCAAACAAGGTAGCAGCGACTCCCATCTTTTAACGTCTTTTGGTATGACGCGGCCGGGGTTCGAACCCACGACCTCCCGGTTGTGAGGCGGACTCTCTACTGACTGAGCCAACACAACCATTATTTTTAGGCTGTTGGCAAATCTAGCATGGCGATGACCGATGACCCAGTGTTTTTGTGTGTGTCAGTACTTGTTATTTGTTGGAAAAATATGTGACATCAGTCAGCACTCAGCAACCTTGAAAATCCTACAACCATTATTTTCCAAATTGGTCCAACACCCCCCCCCCCATAGGCCATTTTCGTAATGGAATCAAATTCAATTCACAAATTTTTGTTAAGCGCCATGTTACAAACAAGCGCGTAGCTAGGATTTAATATTGAGGGGGGCGGGGTGGTGAGCATAAGCATGCGAATCACTTACAGAGCGCGCAAAGCGTGCTCCCTAGGGGGGTGGGTGCAGGGAGGGGGAAGTTTCCCCCCTCCTTCGCGAAGCGCAGAAGCTTTGACATTTCATCAAATTATTAGAGAAAGATGACGATTCGTTGTACCGTTCTCGACTCTTAATCCTTGTCTGAATTCAGTTTCCCCCCTCCCGCGCTAAGCGCGAAAGCTTTGACGTTTCACTAAATTTATTATTAGAGAAAGAAGATGATTCGTAATGCTAAATATATTACTCATTGCGGATGTAGTATCGAAAATAATATCGCTAGTGATATTCGTTTGTCTCGCAATGTGGTCAATAAGGAATCTAAAAGATCTCGACGTTTCGTGCGCCGCTGCAACACTTCGTCAGGTGATAAAAACTAATGTAAGCAAGGGTGCTTTATACTCTACGGGAGGACCGGCGCGACGGTCTGTAATTCGATCGATAATCGGAAACAATAATGCACAAGGCCTATTGGCCTATCGGCTGATTATGCAAATGGCCTAATGGTCGACGCACACGGTGCTCAACCAATCAGTAGGCCGCTGGTTCGGCTAATTATGCAAATAGCCTAATGGTCGACGCACACGGTGCACACGGTTGTACCGTTCTCGACTCTTAATCCTTGTCTGAATTCAGTTTCCCCCTCTCCCGCGCTAAGCGCAAAAGCTTTGACGTTTCACTAAATTTATTATCAGAGAAAGAAGACGATTTGTTGTACCGTTCTCGACTCTTAATCCTTGTTTGAATTCAGTTCCCCCCCTCCCGCTTTGACGTTTCATTAAAATGTATTATTAGAGAAAGAAGACGATTCATTGGACCGTTCTCGACTCTTAATCCTTGTTTGAATTCAGTTCCCCCTCCGCTTTGACGTTTCATTAAAATGTATTATTAGAGAAAGAAGACGATTCGTTGGACCGTTCTCGACTCTTAATCCATGTCTGAATTCAGTTTCCCAGCGGAAGCTTTGACGTTTCATAAATTATTAGAGAAAGAAGACGATTCATTGGACCGTTCTCGACTCTTAATCCTTGTCTGAATTCAGTTTCCCACCTCCCGCGCAAAGCGCGAAAGCTTTGACGTTTCATTAAAAGACGTTTCATAAATTATTAGAGAAAGAAGACGATACGTTGGACCGTTCTCGACTCTTCTCTTTGTCTGCTCCTTTTTTTCCTACCTCCTCTCCCTTTTTTCTCTTCTCTCTCTCTCTTTTTTTGGCCGGCGTTTGGTTTCCAATTATTTCATTTGCCTGTTACGAATAATTGTATTTCAATAGTCAGAGCACGAATTGCATATGTTGCTAGGTAGAACAAGCCATAATGTTTGTCCTGCCTAGCAACAATTAATGTATGCAATTTGATTCTGACTATTGAAATGCAATTATTTGTAACAGGCAAATGAAACCAAACCGCCAAAAGAGAGAGAGAGAGAAGAGAAAAAAGGGAGAGGAGGTAGGAAAAAAAGGAGCAGACAAAGAGAAGGTGAATGAAATAACTTGTAACATGGCACTTAACAAAGATTTATGCATTAAATTTGATTACATGTAGATTGTACCCAAATGGTCTATTCAAAATGGTCTGATGACGGCCCTGAATATCATTTCATGATACCATAGGGTCATGAATTACCTTGAGGGCAAGAATGTAACTTCTATTTTCCATGGCTAAGTGTTCAGAGATTTGCGAATTACAATCCATTACCGAAATTGCTTTGATGGTGTAGCTTCTTTTTTTTTATCGTGGATTTTTAATTTTCTAGGGGATGCATAAACATTTACATCACCATTTTTTTCAGATGTGCACATTATCTTCTGTACAGTTTGGTTACCGGTAGGCATTTTTAGAGTGTGCTTGCATAGGGTCCCTAACATCACTGGTTGACATCCTTGAATTCAGACTAGATTGAAATGTATCTATAGAGTGGTCTATATCTATAAAGTGTGACGTCATCAAAAATCTAATTTTGGAATTTCTCAATTTTTTCTTCATTTTCCAAAGACCACCAAAAATAATGTCCAAATGTCGAAAACCAATTGAATAAGTTAAGTATTGGCTGAGATATGTTATGAACCAGAGCAATATAACACTGAGTTCCCATAGGCAATCTTTTTATTCAGATGGTCATATCTCAGCCAATACTTAACTTATTCAATTGGTTTTCGACATTTAGACATTATTTTTGGTGGTCTTTCGGAAAATGAAGAAAAAATTGAGAAATTCCAAAAATAGATTTTTAATACGTCACAGCTTCGGTACTCTATAGCTGCCATACAACCATTCCTATTTTGGAGGAATGATTCCTATCTTTTGACTGTCAACTGAAGCTGTTGTTTGGAATCCTAAATATCTCTCTTTTTCTGAAATATTCTGTGTGAAAAGTATACAAAATAGACTGTATTCCTAATTTTGCCTTGAGAGTTTTCTAATTTTTGCTGTGAAATGTTGGCATATCATGTATGTGTAATTAATGTTGTATCTTGTTGAATGATTCAAACCAGAGGAATGTGTTATGTTTAATGTGAACTTCAAATTTTGAACCAGGGCCCTGTTTCATAAATATTTGTTATCAATAACAAGTTACAATAACTGTTATAAGCTACTGAAATCGTGGCATTTAATTGGCTGAGAGCAAATTTGTCATAGATATTTAGCATTTGTTATTGATGACAAGTGGCCCAGTTGTATTTTAGTCAACCCAAATTCTACTTACTTCCCTTAGGTACAAGCACTGTCATGTAATTCTCTATGGAATTGAATTATGCATCTACATCTTCTGCAGATGACCATTCCTTGAGGCGGTCAACCATGTATTATCCTCTTGCACAGCATGATGTACGTAGCTCTCCCTCTCTCTCCATGCAGCCAGCAAGCATCTCTCTATGGGCATGCAGTTGTTTACTCTTTAGAGTCTTTATAGAGGTGCTCTTCTCCTCTCATGGAGCCAGTCAGGCGCATGTAATGGGTGTTTCATCATCATCTACCTCTGACTGTAGCCCATGTTTGTCCATATGAAAAAGTGATCAACATACATTAAGTAGTTGCCCAGGAAAAATGAAAACTGGATGCATTCGTTAATTGCTGTTTTGGGATGTTGAAACATACATTTTGATATGCTTCATGGAGATGTATTTATTACTTCAAGCCCTGTTTACACATACATGTACCAATTCGCTGCTGCAAAATGAAATAGTTTTACATGTAAATTATATGAAATTGAACTTTAAAAAACACATAGCTTGGTGTATCCAATGCCAATATTAAAGTGTACTGTGTTATCTTTGTTTGGATTACGCCATCTTACCTAGAATGTTGTGCTCAAGTCATTGTACACCATTTTTGCCACTTTAAATTATGATGCAAGCAGTGTGACAAGTGCTTTACATTGCGTTGATGCACAATTTTGCAGACACTATACAATGGCATGCTAGCTCACTGTGTAGGGCTTTTGTAATACATGTACATGTGTAGCTTGTCTTAATATTCAAAGTTATTTATTTATTTTTTTTTTCTTCAACATAGTGATCTATCTTTTTAAGGGAAGGATAAATCCTTCCCTTAAAATGTACCAAAAAAAACTACCAATCACCTAAAAGTATTTTGCTATTTATGTTTGTGGTTCCACATTGAAGACACAGCGCATGAGTAACATCCAGCAGTCTACGTGTTGTTGCTTTATCCCTCGTTTGTTGTACATAGGCCTATCACCCCCTTCTCTTCCTCCCTCTCTCTCTCTCTCTCTCCCTCTTTCTTGCCTTCTCTATCTCTCTCCCTCTCTCTCTCCCTCCCTCTCTCTCTCCCTCCCTCTCTCTCTGTCTCTTTTTTCATATTCCCACCCACTCACCCACCATCTCTCCCTCCTGTTGTGTATGAGTAATGAACAAGATGAGCAAGCAAGGTCTGATTCTTACCTTTAATTGTATTCCGTGAGTCAGTGGCTAACTGATGCATGCTTAAACTAACTTGCTTATCAATCAATCATTGCCAACCAGCATCACAAATTGATTGAGAATTCTGAGAATTAGAAATGACGATACCCTAGAGCATCCCAAATTATCACAAATTATCACAAATGTGTTTGCATTGAATTATGGCACATTTGTTGTGCTTGACTAAATTGTATAAGGTCCCCGGTAGCCTAGAGACCATTTTTAATAGTTTGCAGGCACAAACCCTTGTCAGTCAGTCGTAATGTGTAACAGAGGGTCTGAGCAAGAAAACTATACAGAGACCGCAGTCAATAGGCACTGTGCTGTAGCTGTATTTAACACCTCCAGAGACTGACAGAGATAGGCTCGGCTTAAAGGGACTTGGTAACATTGTTCAGATGAGAGAAAATGGTGCTAAAATTTCAAGATAATCTGAAAGTTTGACTGAAAACAGACCATTATTAACGATAAAAATTGGGGAAAACGGATCTGATCGATTCCTTAATCCTCCCAACTATATTACAATTTAATTATATTTCAGGTGAATGTAAATCGTAACAAAGCTATGAATTGGCTCTACATTGTATACATGTACATGTATCATCCAGACATTTAAGTCTGATGTCTTATTTTCATGGAAATTTACTGTTAGAAGGTGTTGACCAGTGACACCTTCAAAGAAAACCATAAATATCTTTGTGATTTGAGAATTTTTTCAGGATTTTTTGCATGCTAGAGAGTTAGTACAGTAGAAGGAATATATTAAGTAACATTTCATACATAAATTACGCAGTTTTTTCATCATCCTTCAACAATGTTACCGAGTCACTTTAAAGACCCTTTTTGATGGAAATACAACTTTTTTCAATGGAAAGCTGAATGAAAGTAGATTGACAAATATTAAGCAAAATTAATATTTTCCTTTCAGTATTGCACAAAAGCAAATTAAAACCTCATTTTTCACACCCCTCCAAATTATAGGTCAAATTTGCTGCAGTTACGGTGACGACAAAACATATGGATCCCATCGGCTCACCTACATGTAGATAGCTGAGGTGATGAGCCATGCTTAATTAATGCAAAGTCATATGCTTACTTCACATAAGATGATGTCATCAAGTCGATAGCTTGTTTTTAGGTCGACAACTTCCAACCGGAAGCTTTTGATTTCAAGTTTTTAGAGAGCTGTTACTCTGACAGACATTAAAATAGCATATATTTGATATTGATGTAATCTATGGCTTTAAGCTATCTGTTGATATATAATTCATCTCTTTCATTTTATCACTTCCGACGGTATTTAATAACGAATTAAAATGTAGAATCAGAGCCCCGTTCTCGTCTGAACATAGTATTGTACAAAAAACGTACAACTACATGTAGGCAGAGCTTATTGTCAGTTTTCACTGATGATTGGTCAGCTCCAAAATCAATTCCTTAATACAGTCAAACCTGCTTTAGTGACCACATGTCTACAAAGACCACCTGTCTCCAAATACCACATTTTTTGTTTCCCTTGAAAATAGTTTCTCATTGAAACATGTACTAAAGGAACCTGTCTACAAAGACCACCTGTCTACAAAGACCACCTTTTGTGTTTCCCTTGGGCAGTCGCTATAGACAGGTTTGACTGTACGATATTGTTATCAAGTCTATAGTACATGTATATATCTTTATACGACGTTTCTCTATACAAGTTTTGTATAAATTTCCTTTTGGTCTGAAGAGGCTATAAAACCTGAAGTATTTACGAGCCACTGGGATTATACTTCACGGTTGCATTCCATCAAGGTAATTTGGTTAATAGCATTTCAAAAGTGCAGTCAGAGCAAGCGAGAGGTGTGAATAGTGACTTGGTGTAAACAAGCTGTGTGCTTAACGTATGTGTGTACTTCAGGAGTGATGTGACTACCAAGCTCAATAAACTTGTAGGCTGTAATCCAATGAAGGTGATACTGGTCATCCTACTAAAGCCGCTTCCATATCATTGGCTTGCCATCGCAACTGGGTCATTTATGGCATATTGTATGAGGGGGCTGTGCTGACAAAATACCATTTACATGTACATGTACATTAAGATATGTGAGGTACAGTGTGTAGACTATATTGAAGGTTAGGGAAATGTGTCCCCCCCACTCCCCCCTCTGGTAAACTTCAACTAAGAGAAAGAGAAAAAAATAGAAATCACTTAGAAATCTTGAATTATCATACATGACATGTATTATGAAATTTTGTCTCAAACTTTCCTGTCGGTAGGATGGGGTACAGTATATACCGGTACAACTACATGTATATGTATGTACATGTATGTACATGTAAGTGTAAACTGCACTCACATGCCTCTGTACCTACTGTGGGCGCTTGTATGACAAAATTGAAATGTGAGGAGGTTGTATTTTATGGATCTATGCTATACATTGTAGTGTGTAGGTTTGAGCAAGGTTGATGCATCAAGTTCTCACATCTTTCTTGAAGGAGAACACCAGCAACTAGGACGAGACTACAAAGGAAATAAAAAGAAAGTGCCTAGGAGCTAAGTGCTGAAAATGTGAGGCATAGACAGAGCCATCATTGATGTAATCTCAAAGGTCCTTCAATCTCAATGCCAGAAACCAAATAGCTTCTTCAGTTACCCTTCCCGGCCTATTCCCAAGTCCCAGCAGTCAGCAAAACATTGATTTTGGGGATACCTGTTTTTCTTTCATTATTTGCCCTAAGGCTCCACCATCAAAGTGAATCATGTTCTTCAAACCTCTGTCTTGTTTCAGCCTTGTATAAAATGTAAATGGTACATGTATGCCTGTGAGGCAATCATCTAGCTTCTCATTGTGAGTCACATGACTATCACTCTCCCCTGTCTATCCAATCACACACCTCGCTGTATGAAGGTCAGGTACATCCTATTAATGACTTTATTGCAGGATCTATCATCGACATTCTCCTTTAATTTTCTTCTACAAGCAAATCTAATTTCATAACTTCGTAATTTTCATCTCTGTTGTCAAAAATCATCCTCTTTGTAAATGCGTGAATCCTTTTTTTTGTGGCCGTAGAGCTCTCCAGGGCCAGTTGACACTAAGTCGCCTCCAGCTCAAACTGGCACTATTTTCCTTCAAATGAACCATGTGTAAAGGGCAACCAACCTTTTTTAGTTAATTTGTATGAAAGCGGAAAATAAGACAAACAGAATGGTGGAAGTTTCAAATAAATAAGACCAATAATAAAAACAAGTTACGAATGTTTGAAATATGGGATCACTCCATCTATGAGAATCTCAAATTGGCAATTAGGTCAGGTTGATTGTGATGTAGCATGGACCTACTAGTAGGTCCATGGATGTAGTCACAGATTTAACTCTCCCCTTTGCCATGTACAAAATTATCACTAACTTCTGTTTTTCTCCTAAGTGCCTTCTTAATAGCTCCTCTAAAAAAAATATTAAAAAAATAGCTTTTTGGTAATTTTTTGTGTTGGAACAAATGGGACATTGTCCTGCACTACATGTACATGTATGTCATATTGACACTACCGATTCAGCCAATTTGAAGTGTCCATAACTCCATACATGTACGTAGTGATTACAAATTTTAAACATTCATTCTGATTTTTTTGTCTGATTTATTTGTCTGATTTTGTTCAAACTCACTCTGCTTCTCCGATTTTTCTGCTTCTTTTTATTTAAGTTTATTTTTAAGGTTGGATTTCTCTTTATTAAAGTAGTTGTTGTGAATATGCATTGTTAATTTAGAATGGAGAACCATGGGCCCTATGAATGCCCGTACCTCAAGATGGTCTGTGACACCTTGTAGTGCTTTTTAATAGCTAGTGTACTCAGTAATTCATGTTGCTGTCACCTGAATAAAGTGCTCTACAATTGAAGAGTTTCATTCCAAAAGGAGCTAAATCCACTTTGGGTACTTCTAAGTAAATCGCCTTTTTTAATTTCTCCACTTTCCATTTAGTAATGTACCTTGGTGTTGTTATATATGTTAAAGGTGCCACCCTGGACCAATAATATATGATTAGAAAAAATCTACCAGTTATTTCTGATTTTTACTAAATTTTTAGATTTTTATTTTTTGTGGATTTAGCTCCTTTTGGAATGAAACATGATTTTGTACCGAAAATTTGTCATATTTTCTCAATAAAATCACTGAAATTTATTAATATTAGTAGCAAACCTTTCCTTTTAAATAATAATAGTGAAATCACAACTAAAAATACCCTTTGAAAAGAAAATAAACAACATATCCGAGTTTCATTCCAAAAGGAGCTAAATCCGTTTCATTCATACATAAAGGAGCTAAATCCATGTTTCATTCCAAAAGGAGCTAAATCCACAAAATCTAAAAATTTAGTAAAAATCAGAAATAACTGGTAGATTTTTTTTCTTCTCATATATTATTGGTCCAGGCGACACCTTTAACATATATAACAACATGAAGGTACATGGCTAAAGGGAAAGTGGAGAAATAAAAAACGTGAAAGTACCCAAAGTGGATTTAGCTCCTTTTGGAATGAAACCAAATTGGATTTAGCTCCCTTTGGAATGAAACATGATATTGTACCTAAAATTTTTCATACTTCCTGGTGAAATTTTAGAATGTGATATAGTGCATTTTGTCCCCATGTAGGAAATCATCATTTTAAGACAAAAAACTCGATTTTGATAAAATATGGATTTAGCTCCTTTTGGAATCAAGCTCTTCAATTGCAGATTGGTGAAGAATGGGTATTTTTTATAGTTCTGACCCAATCACTCTCTGATATGTTAAATTTCATGGTAATGATTACATGTTCAAAAAAGCTATTAAAAACACAACATATACATGTAGGGCTTACAAAAATATAATTGTAAGAAATGAAATGAAATTTCTGTAAACATTTCATACGAGATGTATCCTTCAAGTTTCGCAAACTTCAGTATGGTATGAGTTCAAAGTATATTTGAGTCACTGTCAATTGTTTTTATGTGTTTTTTAACATCTAGGGACAAGTGTACTTCAAATGTAAAGTCAAGTTGAAAATTTATATTAGGCCTGTTTTCATCAGACTGAAGTTGCAAAATAACCCGCTATTTTAACTAGCCCGATCTCAGCCCGATCTCAAATTAGCCAGCTAATTTGCGTCTTCATCAACCTGCAGTTGCAATAGCGGGCTATTTTGCGCCCGTCCGAGCTAGTTTGTGATGAGCGTATCGGTCTGGTGAAGACGCAATTTCAAGCTTCAGGAAAATATCCCGAGTCTGAAAATAGCGGGTTATTTTGCAACTTCGGTCTGATGAAGACAGGCCTAGTGCGAAGTCAAATTACGAATTAACTAGGAGATTAAATGAGCCGATTTTCAGTTACAAGCAACGTGAATGCATGGCTCAATTTAAAAGGCCCATTTTCATAATTCATGTTCTGATTACTGCATTGTAATTGAGATGGCAACCATGGAGAATGACTAATACATCCAACCAAATTTGAAAATTGCCAAACCATGCATGGTAATACTAATATTAAACTCCAAACCTTAATGGCATCTCACTTCCCCATGTCTCTTAGAACCAAGCGAGGATAGGCAAAGTTCATACAGAGTTCATATAACAATTAATGTATGTATCATGTGACCATTGGGTAGGATCCGTTTACTAACATTCAAATTATGACATGCACTTTCTTAATGGGGAAGTCCACCATGATATTAAGTTGGTTATAATAGAAGCAGAAAAATGAAAGAGAATTTTCGTAAGGGAAACTATTAATTTTTGCGAGTTTTTTAATACAGGGCAAATGGGAGGGAACCTCGCAAGATACGTCAGAGAGTTGCCAATTTGTGTTTGATTGATGATTGCACCTTCAAATAATTCATAACTCTCTTATTTTTAATCGTTGTTGTTTTTTTTTTTCTATTAAGACCAATTTAATATCAGAGGGGACTTTCCCCTTTAAGAGCTTTGGATTACATCAGCAATGTCAAAGTTGATTTGTGCATGGGAGTATTGAGCAACACAATAAATGGCCATTTATTAAACCTCTCTCTCCCAATTTATGTGGATCGACAGGGAAGCGGGTCAGGTTGAACGACACCGGGAAAATGATGGACTCAAATCTCATTTCAAGGTTGCAAAATTATTGAGCGAGGAATTTTTGATTAATTAAAGGGGAAGTCCATCTTGATAATCACGTTGGTTTTAATGAAAACAGACAAATGAGAGAAATAAATTAGTGAGAAGTTTGAGCAGTATTCAATTGAAAATAGGAAAGTTATGAAATTATGAAGTTGTCATCAGTGAAACACAAATTGGCTATACTCAATCTCATCTCAAGGTTGCAAAAATATTGTATGAAGATTTTTTATATTTTTTTCATCTTGTGTTATTTTATTTTTAGCATTGCACTTGAATGATAATTTATTCTTTATTTCTGAGTGGAATCGTCCCTTTAACCCATTGAATTCTGAATTCTCTCATTTCCGTAGCCATAATACAGGGACCACTCGGTTCCGGTATACAAAGGGTTAAAACTGTTCATATTCATTCATTCATTCATGACGGTATCATATGAAAGAGGTTCACTCTTCCCCATGAATAATACAAAATTTGTAGCATAATTTGTATACAAATTGATGGGAAAAGTCGGGTTTCATTAAAAAAAAAACATACTGTACAAGTGTACATACTAACATATTCAAAACAGTGTAATTTGCCTTCATGTCATGCCTTTGTCCTTCAGAAGCCCTATAGTACATAAGGGCCATTCCATGGTAACTCGCGTTACACCTAATGGGTACATTGACACGATATGTGCCTATATCTTTAGAACTGCTAGGATCTACAAGATACTTTTTTCAAACATGGACAGGGTAGATATAGAACAACTGAATGAAACAAAAAAGAAAATTGAAGAACAAACATTTTTAGATTCTTGGATTATTGAATTTTGGTAACTCGCGTTACAAAAAAAGGACATGGTCAATTCTATGAGACCCTCTTTTGGCAAAGTCTCCTCATACTAAACAATCTTGACAAAATCTTTCCTACTTTAATTTGATAGTAGGTTGTGACTTAATTACTAGTATAAGATCACAATATTAAAGATAAGAAACAATGGACTAGTAAAATGCAGGAAGCAAATATGTCGGTAACTCACGTTACGGTAACTCGCGTTACATTTTGTCCGGAGGCCATTTTCACCCCTATGTAATAGATTAAATATCACAGGACCCCTTAGAATATGGAAATATATTCATCTTTTTCCATTTAGCGAAATTTTCAGGAAAAAATATTACAAGAATCCTGTGTAATCTGCAATAAATTTTTTTTCATGTACAGTCCCACATGTACGTTTTTGATGATGGTTTGAGATCTTAGGAAATCAACAAAAATGAAAAATAAATTGTATTGAATTTGAAAGGCCCTAATGTTTTATGAACATCCATGGCATAAGGTTAGTGATAAATCAAAGAATTAACATAAGAGGTACATTTCTTTTTTTGATGTCATGTCCTTCTTCTCATGGAATGGCCCATTACAAATATGATATATTCTGTGTAACTATATTGATTTCATTGATTTTTTGTAAATTTTCTATTCATATCATTCTCTACAGGTCGGGGAGAAAATCCGGGTAATTCTTGACTGTGAGGATAACTACCTAGCGTTTGAGAGGGGTTACGAGTTCTTAGGCGTGGCATTCAGAGGGTTACCCAACGAGAAGCTCTATCCATCAATCTCAGCCGTGTATGGTAACACGGAAGTAACGATGGTCTACCTTGGGGAGCCTTTGGATGGATGACCCAGACTTCTTCTCCACCTTGCCAGTTTCATGAGAACACTTTCATTTAGCAAGATAGCTAGCCTACAACGATGTATATAACAATATACACTATAGATTTCTATATCAGTGTGTGATTCATTGAAGAAAAATGGCCATTTTGGATGGGAGGTTGGTTATTTGTGGAAAGAGAATTGGAGATAAACATAGGAGAAAAAACACACAAGGTAGTAACACATAAAAACAATTCAGGGAATTATTGAAAGTTGCCTATACTGTAGACTTGTTTTGCAGTTACATTTCACAGCAATTAGCAAGAAATGAATTCGTTTGACTACCTTTAGAGTAAAATTATTCATATGAGGTTGAGAATTGATGCTATTGATGGTCATGCTTGAATGATTATATGAAGATTTACTTCATATCTTCATCATTCATCATTATTCCAGTTACATATTGCAATTTATTTCAACCAAGAAAATAACTTGATTTGTTCCTGTTATACACCACAGTCCAATCCAACTGTCCGTAAAGCATTTAAATGGTTTGGTTCTCTTTTATTTCAAACTTGCAAAACTCCACTGTCCTTCTGATAGATACTGGTCTTATTTAGCCATCGGCATATGAAATACATTAAGGGTGAGGCACAGGGGCTTGAACTCACTGGGAACAAGCCATATTCGTAATGAAACCAAATTTATGCATATGCCTTTGCGAAGCGCCTCAATACGAATTATTTCATTCACCTGTTACGAAGAAGTGTATATCAATAGTCAGAATTCGAATTGCTTACATTAGTTGTTGCTAGGTAGGGCAAACATTATGGTTGGTCATACCTACAACACATAATACATATACATGCACAGTCTGCACAGTGTGCATGTATATGCAATTTGCATTCTGACTATTGAAATTCATAACAGGTGAATGTAATAATTGGTATCGATGCACTTGGGTATAAATTTGGTTACATTACGAGAATGGCCTATCATGAACCTTTCTAGTTCCTATTCATGTATTTTGGCAAAAAAACCCTGATATTTGGGCAGTCTGTGACTGGCTCGTAATTTTTCATATTTTGTCTAATATACTTCTGTGACATTAAACTGCTATGAAGCTGTTAAGCATGACCAAAATGTAAACATTTTACCAAAATTACCCCTGTTAAGGATTCATTCACTAGTATGCTGCATTCTGGGCATTGACTGCTAATAATTCAGGCCACATGATGTCATTTGAGCTATAGCCATTTAGAGACTGTTGAATACCCTAAAACTTCACCTCCTGGCATAGCACAGTTTTGAGATCTCCTTGGACAATAGTATATTAATATTGATGGCTTTGAGGGGCACGTTGAAAACTGTTGCCCTAGGTGATCTTGAAACTTGACTGTGCAGTCTCGAGATCGACTGGAAGCTATAGTCTTAACTCAATAAGCAGGCAATATTTGTTATATTTAACAAAGTATGCTTGTCAAAGTGTATTTATTTGGAGAGCCAAAGGAAATTTACTCGTCAAAGAGCATTGCACATGTCTCACCGCACATACCCATCATTACATTCATGCACAACCATTGTGTCCTTGCATTGTACGCGTGAGTAGAACTATGTCCGGTCAATATTTTTTGCTATACTGCCAAACAGTCACATAGCGAATTTCATGCATGCAGTTTTGACCAATCAGAGGCCTAGATATTAAATGGGGTATGTAATTTTAATGATGTCCCTCAAGGCACTCAATATTTGTAGAGATGACAATATTTTTGTGCTTTGTTAAAAACCTCATTGCTTTGCAGGGATTCATGACAAGTGACAACAGCTTTTATAGTATTGTTCAGGTGTGGCAATTTATTATGGTATTTAGATAATGATAATCATTATTAGTTACTAAAACATTAACAATAAGTAGATATGCTAATGATAAAATGGATGATATATGTCCTGTATTGAAGCTCTCGATATTCTTGGAGCCGCAGATGTACATGTATGCTCATTCTTTAATAGTCAGAATCACTCTTCTTTTTGCACAGTTTGATTTAATAGTGAATAGGTCTCAACCAACATTTGAAGTAAAAGCTTCATCTGAAAAGTTTTATGCAACATACAAATGCTCTTGATATGCAGACTGTTCACATTGCTCTCCTTAAAAATTGCTGAGAATCATTCAAAATGAGAGCTGCCATTATTTTGTCTCGAATTTGGTGGAATGATGGTAATGTGGGTATAGTTGACTTTTTGGCATTACTATAAAAGGTTACCACTGCCAATGAATTTAGAAATGAATGCTTGTTTTTTGGTTTCTGAGATACCATTTCCTTGTCAGCATTTTCATGAACGGACAGACCAACCATATTGCTTTAAAAGTTTCAAAATTGAGCAGAAGCAGAAACAAGTAGATCTTTCATTCACAAAAGATTCAGTCAGTTGAAAATGTCTTTAAAATGTGTTCATCTCGAAAGTAACATTTGCGGTCACTGACTGGATTCGTCAGTTCAGGTTTTGGACCATTAAACAACAAAAAACCTGGATATAAGATTGCTTCCTTTGTGAAATGCTTCAATGTGCTATGGGCCTTTCAAGAAGCATGTACACAAATTACCTCTGCCACACAGCATTTAAAACACTAGCAAACAATTACACATGTATGCATAGAATGATATACAAAACATGTGTTCAGCAAATGTGATTGGCTATTAGAAGGAAATCATTATCTAAAATATGTAGATGATACATATATAAAACATACTGCTCAATATAGAAATCTAGAAATAAAAAGAATACTTTCTTTTTCTGGGACTTAAACTATCTTAAACCACTTTTCACAATTGTACATCCAGGGCCCCATCTTATAAAGAAAATTATGATTGATTCAAATGCATTACTACTAAAAATTCATTGCAAAAACTGCACTACTGAGAGGAGTTTTTAAGTTTCTGATTGATAATAGGACTTTCTATCAATGTCATCTCTTTATAAGACAGGGCCCATTTAATATATGATTATAGTGGAACTATCATTGTCAGGGGAAAAATACATGGGGGCTCGCGGCAAATTCGCCCCCCAAAGTCACAAAAGAGCCCCCCAAAAATTGCATAGAGTTCAATGCAAAACAAATCAAAGAGAGTTATTTTCATGCAAGAAAGCTTGAAAAGTAGCCTCCAAAATTTTGTAAATATTTTTTTCCCTGATCATTGTGCTGTATGTTGCGATTCATTTGAAGCTGAAATAGTCCCAAATACTCTTCTCTCAGCCATGTTTCATGATATAAGGTACAGGGATAGTCTATAATAGTGCCCTGATGTTGAATGACCCTGTAATGGTTGGAGAGACTCAAATTTAACAATATTGTTGATGTTGACTGAAAAGCAGGACTTCCTTGTTCTAAAAATATCTTAAAATGATGAATTACATATAAGTCAATGTAAAGCCTTGCCTATCATGCTCTGCTAATGTAGGATGTCATTTACAATCTTCACATACATGTAAAAGGTATGATAATACCGGTAGGCATTGTGATTGTCATATGTCTCAAATTTATACACAGAGGTACAGCATCATGATCATCCACGATTGATACAAATGAATTGTTCATCACATGAAATGAAAGATTTTATCAAATGAAAATGAGCACTAGGGTGTACAATTTGATTATGATAATGGTTTTGATAATGTACTTATCTTATTGGTAGGTAATTCAAGCAATGTGATACCAACAAGTAAGTTCCTGGATATGAATTCAATTGGAATATATTTGCTTCTCTTTTCCATTTCTATTTGATTTGGTCAAGAAATAATTATGAATGAAATGACAATATTTGTGGTATTGTTAATACAGCTCAAGAGAGAGAGAGAGAGATTTTTAAAGTATTGTCTCTTATATGTATATACTTGAGATCATTCTGTTCTCAATATTTCTATTAAAATATATACCTCAATAAAGACTCTTTTTCTCTGTAAACAGACATTTATACGTGGACATTAATAGCATCTTTATCACTCACAAATATCCTTTTTTGATATTAAGTATCTCTATATATTTTGTGTGTATACTAGTAAATAATGGCTGCGTGTACTTTGTTTCATTAGAGATGTTGCTACATTTTGAACTGTATTTAGTAAAAACAGAATTTTCAGTATTTTTGAAAGATGAAATGTCATGAATTTGAATTGAAAGTGCTGCTGCATGGTAGTAGTTGCTTCTATTATCTCTTGTTAATGTTTTATATAGAGTAAGAGTGGAATTGAAAACAGTATTTTACCGACTGCCATGTATTTTCTTTCTTTGGTTTGTGAAATTTGTAGTAATGTTGGGTTCTTTGTTGGGCATGTTTTGATATCCATTGGTATACCTTAGATGTCCTTTAATAGTTCATGTTCCCCATTACCTGCCCAATATTATGAGAGCTGTATACTTTTTAAAACTATGTACATGTAGTTCAACTTTGTTAGAAAGGTATTAATAGTGTTCCAATGAGTTTTACGTGTGCATGACAAGCCTGGAAATTCTTCTAAAAACAGGTTAATCTACATACCACTATTAAAGTCATGAATATTTGACATATTAAATGTTTGTAAGCCTTATTGGCCCATATTCTACTAGAACTTAAACCCAACACTGGGTTCAGGCTTTTGTTAAAAATCGGGTTAAACAAAGGAAGTTAGACTGAAGTCTAAGACTTCCTTTTGTTAACCATGATTTTAGACCCACGGATGACCCACGGACAAAGGTGTTGTTTCATTTGCAAAGAGGCTTGCTAAGTAGACCAATTTTGCAATATACCATTGTTAATGATTTCAATGTTATAATCCATTATTTGTCCCATGAATTAAACCAAATTCTTATGAAAATACAAACTCTTGATCGTAAGTGTCTTTCTTGGTGCATAAGATCGCAGTATTTATGTGTACATGGGACCAGTGTATATGTAGTTTTAATCCTTAAGTTTGCAAATAATCAAAGTTTAAAACAACGATCCACTGACAACTGCAAGGATTCACACAGGAAGAAAACAAATATTTAAAGTGTAAAACTACAAGCCCGGCAAGCAGTCATTAAAACTACCAGCTGGCATGACCTTTAAGTTAATTGCTTCTAAAATAAAGAAAAGTATCTGTCTGTTGAATTTTCAAGTCTTGCAGAACAAGCTCAAATAGGCATTTCCATCCAGCAGCATCATTGGTGAGATTTCTCATCTTTGCATTTCTATCGATGACCTAACGGCTCATTTAATATCAAATGAATTATTAAGTATTACCCTTCTAATTAATACAATGCATGCACACCAATAATATGTATTATTTCAACAAATTTAAACAAAAGATAAACTAATACAATATAAATCGCAAGGTAATCACAAAAATCAATGGTGTGAAAATATTTTAATCATGAAGATAATCCCAAAATCTCAGTGAGTTTACGAAAGGCACTTAACCCCCCCCCAAAAAAAAAAAAAGGATAAATGATAAATAAAATAAAGAGGCACATGTCTCTTGCAGCACTTAAATATCTAGGGACCAGGCCATTCAAAATATCAGCAATGCTGGATTGTTAGAATCATAACATTTTTTTTTGGGGGAAGAATACACTCATACTCCTGGCTGATTTATCAACTTCACAATAATTATAATTGTGTATCCTCCAACATTTTGTTTGCTTCAGTCACAATAAAACACCTGATGCACAGTCTACTGAGAGCAAGAAGGTCGCAAACGTCATGTTAAAGCCCTTCTGGCCATGCCAGCCATCGATGCAACAGCTTGGCTATTTCCACTATAAGTTTTCACAAACGCAAAGCCAATTTCCAAATAATGATATGACAATAATAATGTAGACATTTCAGTACGCCAATTGCATTTCAAGTCGTTTTCTTCTAAATGTCTTCTCCCTTGGGACAGATCAGATCATTACGACATTTGAATAATGTAAATAGGTTTGGTTTTGTGAGTTATGATGAAGAGATGAAGCATCGAGATGAATAAATTGGTGCTACAGGTTTTTGTTTAGAGAGAGACATCTGCAAGGCGATTAAGGATTTCCACGGGTTTGTGTTAAAGATAAAGACCAGTTCTGGTCATGCCATTGCATTGTGAAAGAAACGTGGAATCGATCAGAAAAGGTTGATCATCTAGCATATATGTATTGGTGTGTACTGCAAGGTTCTGGAATCATCAAAAATTCAAAATGATAAGAAATTTGGCCCAGTCTTGGTAAAGTTACAAGCACTGTACACAGAAAGATGTATATGGGACCACCCGACACGTGCGCGCGATATGTATTTGGTCCCAATAGATATAATAATTTACCAAATATATCAATTAGTAGGCGGTTTCCCGGCAAAATTTGTATCATCACGTATTAGTCAAAACATATTCTTTCACATGATTGGTAATGAGAGCTTCCATTTCATTTTTTGAGAGGGGCGTTTCCAATACTGGTCTTTACCTTTAAGAACGAAGGATGTGATGGGGTGCCACGTGGCGATGATAAAGGTGTTTCCACAGGTTTGTGTTAAGAACAAGTACAATGAGATATAGCACCATGAGTACAGGTTTCCTTGGGCTTTGTGCTAAGAGTGAGAAGGGTGTGCACCAAGACGATTAAATGAGGACAGATTTGGTGTTAAGGGCGAGAAAGATGTGATGAAGCGCCAAGATGGTGAAGGTGTTTCCACAGGTTTTGTGCTAAAAGCGAGAAGGGTATGATGAAGCTCCAAGACAATTAGGGTGTTTCCACAGGTTTAGTGTTAAGAGCGAGAGGGGTGATAGGCTTCTTAGGTGCATTATTGTTCTTCATATCATCCTGTTTCTTCCGTGCTCTGTAAAACAAAAAATCATAATAGTAATCGATGTGAGTCTAGCTTTGATGAGACGGGTATGAGAGAGAAGATAATACAAATCTAAATTTGGTGCTTCCCCCAGAAGAGCATGTTAATACCATTCCTTTAATTGTCTTCTTCCCAGTGAGATTCTCTTGTTCATCTCGTCTGTTTGTCTGCCTCTCTCTCTCTCTCTCTCTCTCCTTCTCTCTCTCTCTCTCTCTCTACATTATCTGTCTCTCTTTGTCTCTCTCCCCCTCTCTCTGTCAACATTACCTCCGTCTCTCTCTCTCTGTCTATCTCTCTCTCTCTCCCTCTCCGTGTGACTTTCTTCCTTTCTCTCTCCCTGAATCAACTTACCCATTGACTCTCTCCTCCTGTGGTTGTTGCCCCTTTTTTATATATTTAGTTTGGCCGTCTCTTCCGTGGTCAGTACCTTCATCATCGTCCAGATCAAGATAGACTTCTTCGTCCACGGACTGCCCAGAAGCTACGAAAGGAGCCCTAGGACCTGAATCATAATTATACAAGGTGACGAGTTACAAAGATGTACATGATTTAGTGATCCTACCTCAAAGCTGTAGTATAGAAAGATATTGCATGCATTTCATGGAAATTTCATTGACCTTTCAACCTTTGACCTTGGTCAGATTTGACCCAGTTTCGAACTTGAACCGTGTCTTTAACAAACAGATGTACATGTAGTATGAATTTGGTGATGTTACGGTATTGTTTCTTCAAAGCTATAGAAAGTTATTGCGCGTACAGTGCTTTTCATGGAAAGTTAAGTGACATTATTTACCTTTGTTCTTGGTCAGATTTGACCCATTTGTTAAGTTTAACTTAATGTGCCTTCCAGAGATATACCTGTGATATGAATTTGGTGATCTTAGCGCACAGCTGTAAAAAGTCATTGCATGTAGGCTACAGTGCTTCATGGAAAGTTTAAAGCATAATTTACTGGCTTAAGAACATACGGTATATATAAAATTCAGCATCAACAAATTGAGAATCTTACGAAAATATTAATCCTTACCTAAAGCTCTGGCATCAGTCTTTAAAGTCCACCAATGCAGAAGGCATATTAACAGTAAAGTTGATGTAAGTGAATTCATCTCGGCAGCTAGCAGTGACTTCCAACAAGATTACAATGAACTCAAAATAATTCTCAAGAGAACGAATGTGAATGACTTACTTATCTGGTTGGTAGCAGCTGGCGAAAAGTAAACTCCATCACAAACAAAGAACTTTGTTAATTAATTTTCTTGAACCTAACAATTCACCTAACAGTGTATGCTCTGTAGATACATGTTTATGAAGGTTCGGTAGGCCTACATACTGTATTATGAATAAAAATGAGAATACAATAGTATAATCCAATGGGGGGGGGGACATGTGCCCCTTCTTCTTTCTTTTTCCCCTTCCCCCCTCAGGCTTGTACGAAGCCTTGTCAAAAAGTCGGATCACTCTCAATGAAAATGCATGTTAATATCATCTTCTACAATCTATACCCCTTTCCCCCACCTCTCTCTTCTTCTTCTTCGTCTGCTTCTTTGTCAGAGATTTCTTTTATAGCCAAAACGGCTAAAAAACCAAGAACCTGATGACCTTTTTTTACCCCTATCTAGAGAATCCTAGATCTTGGCACTGTACAAAGCAGAGGGCAGCCCCAAGCCCCCAATATTCAGACATTTGTCAGACAAATATGCTCAATTCTGTAATTGTATTCACAGAATTTGTTGTCTTCAATTACAACCATAATATTTGTGATATTGATGATGATGATGATGATGATGATGATGATGATGATGATGATGATGATGATGATGATGATGATGATGATGATGATGATGATGATGATGATGATGATGATGATGATGATGATGATGATGATGATGATGATGATGATGATGATGATGATGATGATGATGATAGTACTAATAAGACAGGGCCCCAGTCAAACCCCCACATCCCTTAATAACGTACAATTAAAGTATAATATATTTTTTTGAAACCAGTAAAATTAATTCTAGGCAAAAAAATAGAAAATCTCAAATGGCTAGAGGTGTTGGGTTTCGTCACCCATCCCAATTACATATAAAGGGGGAGACAAAATGACCACCTAAAAATAAAAGTGAGACATGCGAAGAAAGAAGACCCAGGGCCCCATCTGATCTGAATCGATTGCAAGTTTTCAGTCCCCTATCTCTTATGTACATAGTTGCGATTGATATCAATTGCCAAAAAGTTGCGATTAGTTAGAGGTGAATAGAAAACATAAAAATGTAATTCTGTAATTGTATTCACAGAATTTGTTGTCTTCAATTACAACCATAATATTTGTGATATTTATGATGATGATGATGATGATGATGATGATGATAATAGTACTAATAAGACAGGGCCCTAGTCAAACCCCCACATCCCTTAATAACGTACAATAAAAGCATAATTAATTTTTTTAAACCAGTAAAATGAGTTCTAGGTAAAAAAATAGAAAATCTCAAATGGCTAGAGGTGTTGGGTTTCGTCACCCGTCCCAATTACATATAAAGGGGGAGACAAAATGACCACCTAAAAATAAAAGTGAGACACGCAAAGAAAGAAGACTAGACTCATATTGACGACCCAGGGCCCCATCTGATCTGAATCGATTGCAAGTTTGCAGTCCCCTATCTCTTGTGTACATAGTTGCGATTGATATCAATTGCCAAAAAGTTGCAATTAGTTAGAGGTGAATAGAAAACATAAAAATGCATTATCTTGCACAATAAAATAAAACAAACAATACATTTTATCCACTCATAGTTGTGTGTTTATTTCAAGAAAGCACACAGTATGTACATGAGAAATATTGTATTATATCTAAACTTTACACAATGCTTCTTACATAGTGGGAAACATCTTGAATGAAGCAAGTTGTCCTACCCGTCTCTCATTTTCAGTTTATACACATAAGTTACTAATATTATTCATTTTGCAATTAAAATATGATCTCTCATACAGGGAATAATGTACACATAATAAAGAAAAAGAAAAAGAGGCTATTCACTTTTTACAATGACATGTACTACAAAAAATAAAGAAAATAAAAATGTCAAAAAAAGTCTGTTTACTTCATTCTGCAATGATAAGCCTATAATTTGTAATAAATAGGAAGTTTTGTGGATGAGCAGTGTGGTTGAATATGGGAACAGATCCTTAGTGATATGTTACAAAATACATTTCTATTATCAAAGGCATTTTCTTGATTCAAATTTATTTTGATAAAGTTGTTTGGAGAATAAATGTGTCTTAAATAAAGAGTTAAAAAACATTATTTTTTTCTTTGAGATCGACAGTTTTTGCATAAATCAACAAATTTCCAGTGGCTATATACCTTGAGAAAAAATATTCATAAAACACAAGGAAAACAAAAAATTATTGTAGTACCGAAACATGTGAAGCTTCATTCAAATATAAAGTGGTAAACCAGAGTTTAAAAATGATTTGTATGTACCGGTATATACACTTCACATCTCTGTAACACAGAGCTCAGTGAGTTCGCGTAGGACTTTTGTTGTGCGCATTTGAATGAGCGTTTAAGGTAAACGAAACAAAATGAATCCCATTGGAACTGACCAATCACAATGTAGCATGATATGCATGAATGACCAAGCATTGTCCTTCATCTCTTTGCTGGATTCTGTGCAATTAATGAATAGTGAATAAAAACTTTAAGAGCATGTCTCATCAACAGACCGGCCCTGTAAAGTATCAATAACATCATTTTGAAGCAGAGAGATTCTCGAATTCTGGGAAAGTAGAAAACATAGCTGTGTGAGCTTTTTCATTCTTTTCATGTTAGTGTGCGAGAATATAGAATAAATGTCCCCTGGAAAGGATGGCTCTTCAAATACCCTCATATTTGGAATATGACAAGAAACATTTAAAGGTTGCGGAATCACACTTTCATGCCACGTTTGTGTTGTCCCATATATACAATTCTGTGTACAGTGCATGTGACTCTTAGCAAGACTTGGCCAATTTCTTATCATTTTTGATGATTCCAAAACCTCACAATATACACCAATACTTATAAGACTATATGATCAACCTTTTCCTATCACGTGTAGTTTCTTTCACAATGCAATCACACGACTAGATCAGATTCACAATTCTTGTTCAACATGATACTGTGTAACCTGCTTTAGCGACCACCTGTCTACAAAGACCACATTTTTTGTTTCCCTTGAAAATGGTTTCTCATTGAAACATTTACTAAAGGAACCTGTACATAAAGACCACCTGCCTATAAAAACCACTATTCTTGTCTCCCTTTGGTGGCCTTTATATACAGGTTTTGCTGTACATAGTTCTGTTACATTTCGTTATTGTTACAAGGTAATTTTGCCAGCCCAAAATCTTTGTTTACAAATGTTTTTTTTTAATTTTATGTAAAACAGAAATTTACTTGGTCCCAAGGAATTTGTTTTTAATGATGTTCCACTCACTGTAATTACAAATCAAAAAAGAAGAAAAAGTGGGGAAAAATAAAAACCTGTCTTTTTCAGGACTGTTCAGCATTGTATTGACTGAATAATCAAGAAATAGAACAGCTCTCCCCTCCAGACTTGTCAATTAATGACAAGCAGCTAGATGTAACATGATGGCAGCACAGACATACAGACATACAGACATGGAGATGTCATGCTTTGGAATTATAAACCTATTTGTGTATGGAATCGTTCACATTCTGATGAAATGTAATGATTAAAAGCATCATTCATGTACCAAAAAGTCAAACAAAAAAGAACAAAACTGGTACATGACAAATTGCATAATTTTATACCAAACTAGAAAGGATAAACTGCATTCATTCCATCATTTCAATCTCAAATGATTGCATGAAGAAAGTGATCATAGTCACCATATCTTACTTTTTAAATCTTTATATTCTGTACATTTAAAATCTCATGCTTTCTTTCTTATGGATTTTCATGGTTAGAAATTCTGAGTAAAAACAACTTCACAAATATGCACAAACTCTATGGCCCGTATTGTACTAAAATTGAAACCCAAAGCTGGGTTTCTAAATTCTAATTCTAACCCTCTTTTGTCTATGACCAGTCTGTCCACTCTCATCGACATTCTCTTCAAGAACAATTTGGTTAATTAGCCATTCTGTCACGGCTAAATTGGTCTTTATAATAATTGATGACATTTACTCCGATAATGATTTTATTCATTATTCTTACGTCTACACCAGTGCTGGGACTTAAAGAGAAAATCCTGGACCAGAACTGGACCGGAAAATTCGCAATATTTTGTTCAATACCGGAAACTGGAAAAATGGGATTATCTAATAAGTTTTGACCTAAAAGTTTTGGTGCCATTATGAGCGTTGTCAAGACCATTCCTACTGTGACGTACTGATGCTGGAGGCAGAAGTATGCGCTCTTAACAAGAATCTATCATTCCTTTTAACTTGCGCTCATGATTATTCAAGACGGCCGATTCAATGACTGGTAAGTTTCTCACTTAATTAGGATGGCTTGATGTAAGTATGATCATCGTTAGATAAAGACGTCATTTGATATGGTATTCGACTTACTTCTGATTCACTTATGTTTCGTATTTCTTGTCGTATTTCTGTAGAACTGCCCGACGATCATTGTTGATACAATAGTGAATTGTCATGTGAATCAACTCAACTCTGTTAATTGGAGGAAATGTCTGACAAGGACATGAAATATTTTGACCTCATACAGTCTAATTAATGAAATTTTATAAACTTAGTTTGCCGCTGATGACGTAAGCGTTTTAACACAATTTTTGTTTGCTTGCTGGTCTTCCCAAATCCTACTTTTGACCGGAACTGTACCGGAAGCCAAAAGAGGAAGGGTTTCCGGGACTTGACCTGGTCCAACTCCCACCACCTAGTCTACACTAAATATGCTCATCGGGTCCACAGGTCTGATGTACACCCTCACAAAATCAGTTTTGCCTAAATACATGATCATGCAATTTAAACTTAATCAATTCATAACCAGCTTGTCAAAATTCAGTATGTCTGAGAGCCAATCCACTACTTGTACCTTGTCTAAGTGAAAGATTTCAAATACTATCCAATTTGTCTACTCCTGGTAACATTTCAGAAATTAGAAAAAAAATACACATTTACAGAAAGAGATCTAACATCTTGATCTTTTCATCCGTCTTGTTCAATTACTCTTCATAAAAACGTTAACAAGACCAAAAACAAAACAAAAACAGGGCCCTGTTTCATAAAACTTGTTATCAATAACAAAAGCTAAATTTCTATGACAAATTCACTCTCAGCCTATCAAATGCCATGATTTCAGTAGCTTATAAAAGTTATTGTAACTTGTTATTGATAACAAGTTTAATGAAACAGGGCCAAGATCATATACAAGTATTGGTTCTTTACTCATGTACACGTACTCATCCTGAAAATTTACACATGGTCAAATTTAACAAAAGAGTTGACAAGATGATGACAAAATTCTATATAGTTAAAGAAGATAAAGGCCACATTGGAAGGCAGACAAATTTAAGACTTTTCAGTGAAGTTCAGATTTTCCTTTCCTAAAGTTTTGTATGCAAAAGGACACAGTACTTGTCGTCTTCTTTTTTTAAAGTAAATAATAATAATAATAATAATAATGGGTTTTGGTGTAGTGCTCATGTCTGTCAGACTCACACTCCTGGTGGTCCACAATTATTACCCCGGCTTCAGAATGGCTACCATTATGGTGCTCTAGCATTTCAAGGAATTACTTCCTGCCAGGTCACCTGGGTGGAAAGTGGCAAATGTAAATTAATGTCTTGCCAAAGGACGTTAGTGTTGCGACAGGGATTCGAGCCCTGTACCTTGTGGTTCACAGTCCAGAGACTTATCCACTAGACCAAAACACTTCTACAGGTTTCATAGCTTCATTTCAAAGAGAACAAATATGAACATTTTCTCAAAATAATTTTTGACAGATACTTGAGAAAGAAGTTTCTTTGAAGAAAAATAAAAGTATATATGAATTCTTATGAACAAATGTACAGTAGCTCCTAAATGACATTACAGAATTGCCACATTGTTTTATGATCTTCACAACCCAAAAGATTCCTCGCATTGTTATCCTATGTCATTTTGTTGTCCATATACCTTCCATGACCAGATAAAGTAGTATTTTTCCCCCTACTTTTACTTGATCCAATTTTTTGTCAGCGTCGACTCCTCCTTCATAGTTTTTAAAATTTGGTAATAACCCTTACCAAGACTTTTATTTAAAATGTATGATCATTTTATTTCACATGGTTAATGCAAGTAGCACTGCAATATTAAATGTTCACAGCAAACAGCATTTCAATCTCTCGGTATAGAAATATCTTTTTTGATAAAACTGTTTCTAGACATGTACAATATGTTCCCAATTCTAAGTACCCAAGAAAACTTCTGTTACATTAAATATTATATAATCTAGAACATTATACTTAACATGCAACAAATCCGAATCAGGTATGTAACATTTTCAACTGGGCTTCAATTTGATGTTGTTGTTTTTTTCTTTCATTAGGTAGAATGTATGTATAAGGTCTTTAGTCTTTACCACTTCAATTCACCCATCTAAGCAATTCTTCACTATCAATACTAGAAAATGATTAAGCCTTTGTTTGCTGCTCAAAGGAATCTCCCTTCATCTCTGTTACACAGCTTAAAATGAAGCCATACATAATATATGTTGATCCCAAGGCACATTGTTTGTTCCAATCCATGTCTGTCCTCGAAGCTCTCCTTCAAAATGTCAGCTCACCTAGCAAAGCTCTCCTTCACCATATCAGCTCAGCTCAGCTCAGCAAACAATTCAGACAATTGTTTTGTCCTTCCATGTGTTACACCTTCCTTGTTCTTCAAGAAATATCCAACATGCACTCTCCACGGCTTTTACAAAACAGCATAGATTCCATCGATCCTGGTTGACATGAGTCTCAAAACTAAAGGTAGTCTCTGAAGTCATACCAGGACGAAGCCAATCGCACATGTTCAGTCTGTCTGTCGGTCAACATAGCCAAATCTTTGTATGATACATACAAACTGATCATAGAGTTAACATTAAAGGTGACTGAAGGAAGAGGAAGACGTTGTATTACACTTGGAATGATTCGCGACTTGATTCGTCACTCTCGCTGTCAAGCAACGAGCTGGGTGTATCTGTAGCACCTCGTGAAGGCCCTGCATCCGAGTAAGAACTTAAACTAGATGACTGTGAGATCGCCAGGTCAGCGGTGGCTAGTGCAACCTACAACAACAACACAAATAACAACGATTCCATGAATTTAGTACGGACCTAAGTACAAAAAAATCATAAATTTATCTGAAATCAATAACAAGTCAATTTCTACAGGCTGAGCAGACAGAATATGTGGACATGTTAATATCGCAAAAACAAAAACAAAATAAAATAAATAACATATACTTTCTTTACCATTTCATCTTTATATCAAACAATAGGGGCTTTCAATTTCCAATGCCATTGGTTTTGTGATTGTGGACAAAATTGTATACAGTCAAACCTGCTTTAGTGACCACCTGTCCACAAAGACCACCTGTCTACAAAGACCACATTTTTTGTTTCCCTTGAAAATGGTTTCTGATTGAAACATGTACTTAAGGAACCTGTCTACAAAGACCACCTGTCTACAAAGACCACTTTTTGTGTTTCCCTTGGGCGGTCGCTATAGACAGGTTTGACTGTAATTGTACCCGAAGGCATACAAATTGACTGCTCTGCAAACCACTTAAAGTTTCCAAATGTTAAGTCTCGCATCTTGGAGCCATCTCAGTAAACTATCAAAACATAGAAACACATAAGAAAGACAGACACAGTAAATTTGAATAAGAAATATAGAATGAGAAGAACAAAGACATGCACAGGCACATGAAGAAGGAAAATCAAAGAAATACACGAGAAAATATTGAAAAATAAGATTAAAGGATTAACTTATACAAATCCACGGGAAAGGTAGAAAAAGGAAAATGAAAGAGGGGAAAAACAGAAAATAAACAATGACAGATGGAATGACAAAAAACGAAATCCACACGCAAAAATTGAAATACCAACAACAAAGAAAGAAAAAGAAAGCACGGCGCTAAGTCATTTCTGTATGCATGGTTACAAAGAAAACGAATCTCACATGAACATGTCACGGATCAGTTCTTACTTTATTTCAAATCTTTATTTCAAATCGGTAACCAGGGACATTGTTAGCCAGTAACATGACATGTTAAGCGCATAGGGACCTAAGTGAGTATTATAAATTCTAATCACTATCATTATTTTTAATATTACTGTCATTCATAATATTCTTATTAGTATAGGCCTATATAATCATCATTGGTAGTTTTGGGGTCGTCAAGTATTTCATAAAGAAAAATTGCCAAGACATGAAAATGTCACAGTTGGTCGTTGTGCACTTCAATACCCTGATGAAATACTGAGTTGAATAAAACATATGAAGCATTTACCCCACTAATGTGAGTGGTCTTACCTCAGCATCCACAGAATGCATTGCCAAAGGTACAGCAAGAGGTGAGAATTGAGGATCACCAGGAAGGTGCATCTTAGAGGAACCTTGGGTCTGGATTCCACTTGGTCCTGCAATGATTGTTGTACTTGAAGAACTCTGACTCTGCTGGGCCATTTCTAATCAAAACAAGTATTATTTTGTATATCAACCATAGCTATTTCAAACTGACGATTGTTTAAATATGACACCAGTTGCAGGTTGTCAATATAAGGGAAGGAAGGGACATGGGGGCCCTGCTACAGCACACTCTTTCAGAATATGCTGAACAGTTTGAATTTGACCTCACAGACACATGTCAGAGTCCTGGAGACCCCAGAGCAGCCTGCGCCTGATTGTAGGCAGTTCAGCTGAACCCCAGGGCTTCCTGGGAAGGTTGCTGCCAGAAGGGTAAGAGGACCAAGCTTTAAATCAATTGATGCATGCTGATATCATTTTCAAGTCAAACATCCTCTATTTCATGAACTCTCTACTTCTACACTCCATAGAAGTGTAACTGAAGTAAGTTTCTGGGCAATTGAAGGATGACTTGTCTATTTTTCAAGGAAATTCATATGACATCTTGACATCAGGATGTACACATTTCAAATCTAGTTCTAATAGGTACATTCTCCATCCAAATGTGTGGTACACTTTCAGTGTTAGAATAGAAACCCTATAACATCAACAAAAAAAAGCTAAATGACTTGTGTTACAAAGTTATTCTAACATCTTAGCACTCATTCACAGATTCATTGCTATCGTTTCCCAACCAAAAGAGCCCTACAAATTTGTTGTTGTTTTTTCAGGAATCTTTTCAAATACTTTCTTACCCAAAATTCACCCATAAAAAAACAGAAAAATAAACATTTTAAAGAAGGAAAATATAGAGGATACTTGGAGGGCTACAAGGGGTATTACAAGGGGTATTTCAGCAGCTACATGGCAAGCTAACCTTACGTCTCAATATATAAGTCTCAAGTATTAAGAAATAGCATTGACCTCTGTGAGGCTCTCTCTTTTTTCACTTCCATCTGAATTTATTCTTAATGTGGTAGCTTTATTAAGTTAGCAATGAAACGGAGACAAAATCTGTGCAAACCGCATCCAAGAAAATATCTCTTCCAATAATTTACAACTGAACATAACAAAGACTGCCTTACAGCTTATTTTTTAAAAGCCATATAAAAATGATGAACAAGATATTGCAATTGGTGTCTAACCTGCTAGGTAAGGTTCAAGTGTCTTGGGAATCATCGTCTTTGCTCTCTCCAGATCGCCTTGACTGCATTGCCCTTTCTCTAGTCCATACGCCATTCCCATTCGCTTCAATACTTCAATATCATCATGGATTTGAAAGGTATCGTTGAAGTTGAACAGATACTCATACCTGGGATAAATTATGAAAAGATTCCATATTCAATATTTAACATTCATCATTCGATCAATAAAGGCATAGCTCTCATTCCAATTATAACTTCACATAACTTTATTATGTCACTAACTCACTATGCGAAGAATGAAAACTGAAACCTCACAGTCAGAGTTCAACTTCGTTTGTTTTGGTCTTTAGTTCTAAAGAATACTTTGGCAGTAGCCTTTACAGGAAAAAATGAATTTATTTTGAAGTAAAAACATAAAATGAAAATAAATAAATCCCACTTGATTTTAAAAACATAAGTACCAAACAGCTCAGCCGTTAACCGAACATATATGTTTAAAGGGCAATCCAACCCTTCTAATAAGTTCATTTGAATGAAAGCAGAAAAATCAGAGAAACAGAATGGTGAAAGTTTGAAATATATCAGACCAATATTAAGAAAGTTATGAGTGTTTGAAATATGAGATCACTACAGCTGTGCGAATATCAAATCGGCAATTTTGTCAGTGGATTGTGACGTAGTGACGGATTACTCTCCCGTTTGTCGCGTACAAAAATATCACTTTTCTCTGTTTTTCTTCCAAGTGCCTTCACCCTCGGGGCACTAATTAAAATATATCATGGAAAGTACATTATTACAGGTCCTCTAAAAAGAACACACCATCCCGAGTCATTTATGAAAAGTTGAAATTTTAGTCCTTTTGTGTATTGGAGCAAATGGGAAAGTTGTACGCCACTACATCACATAGACATTATCAATTCAGCCAATTTGAAGAGCCCATACCTATAGTAATTGCAACTTTCAAAAAATTCAACTTTCTAATTTTTTTGTCCAATTTCATTCAAACTTTCATCAGTATGCTTCTCTGATTGTTATGCTTACATTCAAATGAACTTATTAGAAGGGTTGGATTGCCCTTTAAGGACCATATCCAAATACAAGGCATCACAGATCAGTTAACTAAACAGCAAGCAAAAAATGCTGATCATATCAAGGGTAAAGGTCTCAAATGGCTGGCAGAAGGAACTCCACTGAGGATCCAGCTGCTTGAGGTATGTTGTTTTGATGATCGCTTTTTGGCAAAAAGTGAAATATAATAATGAACTTGAAATGGGCATAACTGAAGAATTTTAAGAGTAGAAGTACAATTTAATCAAACTGCAAATCGAAAACTGTCCATGCCACGAGGAGCTGGTAAATATCAGATAAATACCCCCCCCCCTCATTTTGCTGTGCCTGTTCACTAGGAATGTATACTTACTTATCATTTGATATGCTGCAGTCTATGACGGTTTTCTTGCTGGTATTGACTATAATATATGGTAAGTGGATGGCTGAGTTACTTGTAGGTGGACTTGCCCCTGTGTCTTCTAACCTCTTGTTGCGTGTCACCAGGTTCTTAAATGCAATTTGCTGTATTCATGAAAAGGTGGGGGTAAAACAAAATGATCTTTTACATGTCTTTATATTACATGATATTCATCATATCAATGGATTAATGGAGGAAAGAGCAATGGACTCAAGAGGTCCAAAGGTTAAAAATATACTGCTTGTGCAAGGCATCTCCAATTTCCTAGTCCTTTTGGAAGAACTTTGCAGCTGCACGTTCCCCTAATACAGTAATACATATAGACTGCTGGCATCGGGGTTAGATCAATGGTTAGATATATAAATACAGGAAGACAAAATATTCTACAAATTGTGCTATGAATTACACAATCTAACTTATCAAGTTCCTGACATTTAGTAGTATAGCCATTGCCATGTACATTGGTACTAGGAGACATGCCCCACCCCCCCCCCCCAAATGTTTGATACTCTGATCACCCCAAATTGGGCTTCCATGACACATGCTACTGGGAAAATTCCTCTGCGGTCAATTCATAACAGTGACCGAATACTTAACTTCAACTCTGGACTCTACTTAACCCAAAGCTATCCCTCAACCTAACATAAAACTGATTGCAATCCTACACCTATCTCATTACCTTTGACACAATAAATACTTCGTCGTTTATATTGCATCATAACGATGATACGTCAAGTAATTGTCAGCCAAATATTCAAGTGATCTTTCACTTCTACTTTGTATAATGATTAACGTCTTGTTTCCAAAGCCTTATACCTGTACGAAAGTGTACTTTTTACTCATATAGATTATGTACTTTAACTTCTTATTACATTTCTTTTTTGTTTTAATTGATGATCCTATTTTTATGACGATTTTTACTTTGTAAACGTTGTGCAATTAGTCCATGGACTACTACTTTGTATTTCTAATAAACCACATTGAATTGAATTGAATTGAATAAAGCCGAGACCAAAAGTCACTAGATTATGCACTGGATCACCGATCTTTGGAGCTCCAGCTGCGCCCCTATCTCTCCCGTCTTCAAGAGATGGCTCCTACTTTCTACATGAGCTACAAGTTGTATTCAAGATGCATAGAAGTGGGCTCTCATGGGGAATTCGACACCATTCGGTTGTTTCCTCCAAAAACAGGTGATGTCAATCACCAGGATTAGCCTTTAGCTTTATGACCAAAATGCCTTAAGTAACGTTTTGCATTATCCACCCATACCCCCATATGGTAAAGTCTTTATCTTCAGACTCTCTGAGAGACCGGGATATTTCTTTTTATAGGTCTTCGGGTTTGCTGTGTGCAGACTTGTACACCCATTAATGGTATTTTCACCAAGCCTGGTGTTGGCGAAGTATAGCCTTCTGCACATGGAAACGGACGACCATCTCCCATTAAGACCTACCTGTAAGAGGAGCTCTTGAAGCTGCGATTTCTTTTGTCGTATGCTGTCTAATCTTTTCCTCTTTTCCGTCTCTAGCTTGTCGCACTCTTGTCTCGAGTTGGTTGGTAGACCAATCCATTTAATCTCTTTCTTTTCTTTAGAGATAATGTTCATTGCCATGAGGACATTGAGGGCATCGTACACCCTCCGCCTGATGTTCTTTTGATCATACTGATGCTGTAGAATAAGAGAATCAAATACTGTTTTTAAAAATGTGTGATGCATAATTCGGCTTTAACAATATCAAACACTGAAAATTGTGTTACAAAATGAATCCCTACTCTTCACCAATCAGCATAAAAGAAGCGAAAGTAGCGAAACTCAAATAACAATAGACCCAATCCACAGGAAAGAAACAAAAGTAGCAAAACCAGTGTAAAACGATAGTGACTGTTGGCAAAGGCAAGCGCTGTCTTGCCTGCATCTTGCGATGCGAGTGAGAACGCAATGAGCATACATGTATGAAAATTATTCCATTTCAGGCTTCCACAATGCAAGGTGGTACTTGCCGATCGAACTGAATACAATCTTATTACGGATGTATATATAAACTGGGAAATACCCCAATATTACGTTATTATTGCGGTGTTGTCCCCCTGATATAAACGAAGGGCAGAGAGATTCCCCTACGGATGCACATCAGCAATAATGCGGTATTTGCTTGCAGACATGAACAGGGCTATTGAAGACAATTCTCAATACCATTTATATCATGCTGATTTATGTAGAGAGGGATGAAGAGAGCATAGTACAGTGGAACCTTGTTATAAACAGCTCTGATATAATGAGGTATCTCTTATAACAAGGTGATTTTGCTGGTCCCAGTTCTTTATATTCTTTAGTTCTTTTACCCTGATATAACAACATTCCTGATATAACCAGGCGTGTAATTTCCATGGTTCCAAGTACCTCGTTATAATGAGATTCCACTGTATAGAGCATTAGAGCATAGGGTTAGATGAGTAGATTATATTAGTATGAGATAGCATACCGATTCTGATGGTAAGAACTGATGTGCTGGCTGACTAAATTCTCTAACAAGCTCCTCTGCTACTTCATTGTACGATGTGATGCCTTTCTGCTGTACTTTCTCACACACCTTCATTGAGAAATGCCGGAGACCCTTTGATTCTTTCTCTCTCTTCTTCCTCTTGTTACTACTGTGAACAAGACATCATACAAAGCAAAATGAAATTCATGTTATAAAGAAACTACACTTTCTAGCTTCAAAATGAGCCTAAAAGTAGTGCTGTAAGTCAGGCGCCATGTTCGGGTTCGGCAGAGTTCGGCAATTTTTTACCCGAACCTGGTTCGGTTCGGGGTTCGGTAATATAATAGCAAGCAGCCTAATAGCTACGGTGGTCGGCGCTGGGCGGGCCAGCCAGGCGGGCCCGACCAGCACGGAGGACTTCTGCCCCACTCCTGATGAAAAACACTGCTTCCGACCAGCACGTATTTCACATAAAAACTGCTTTAAACGTAACTATTTTAGTACTTACATTCATATTTCCGTTTTTAATCGTGTTTTATTTGTAGTTTTACAAGAATCATGTTTTCAATTTAAAAAATATATGATATTTTTAAAAGATTTGCCGAGACGGTTGTCTAATGTTACGAGTCATGAAAGCTGCCATCTTGAATTTACCGATGTATACGTTATAATACACAGAGATAGCAGCCCAGGCTCGTTCGATTGCCGTTATTATAAATGTTTATTTTTAATGGGGTAAATAATAAAATTCCTAATTTTCCTGAATAAATAAATTAGAATACTATAATATATATTTATTCCGTTATTTAAATGGTAAAATTTGTCCGATATTATTACAATTCATTTTTTTTTTTGGTATTGTTTGGGTTTGAGCCGAATTTGTTTTGATCAGTGCCTAATAGGCATGTGTATTCTAGCTTGTTTATAGCTTGCGATCGCGACGTTGCAGAGGTCAGGATTTGGGATTTAAATGGCGTCGGTCAAGTCGCGCCCACGACTGGAGAGGCATGAATCACAAAGGAGGAAAATGGGAAAAAAGTAAATATAGAATGAGCAATCATGACATGAAAATTAGGTATAAAATGACAAGTTAATTAGCCTGCAAAAACGTTTAAAATTTTTCTGCCAAACATCCGAACCAGGCCTTTGCGTTCGGTTCGGTTCGGCTCAGTTCGGAAGTGCCATGTTCGGCGAACTTCCGTTCGGTTCGGCGGTTCGGCTACAGCACTACCTAAAAGTGTATAACCGTACTTGTATGATAAACTGTCAATTATGAATGAGGATGGACTTGTGATTTGTTGAGGTCATACATCGTTGTATGTATAGACAAAATATAACAACATCAATCTTCCTTTTAAAAAGTCTATCCTCTATTTCGTAAAAACTGCATATCTGCAAAAGAAAATATCACCTCTCTTCTATTCCCCAGTTTTTTAAGGGGTAAATGCCAAATACAATTTTAAAATTCAATTTTTTTGAGTAGAAAATGGTAGCAAATGATTGCTTTCAATAGTTACATGATGATGTTCTATACACCTAGGAGGAATCATTCATTGGTCATAGCCTAAGATACAAAGACTGGGATCATATACTCCTACCCCTGTAAATTTCATGTTTTACTTTGCAATGTTTGATTATCCTTTCTTTCAAATCTAACAAACCTTTTGAAACCAAAATCACTAAAATCAGGCGAATCATTGCATAGTCGTTTGGCATTAATGACCTCATGCCAGCCTCAACTAGTGCTTTAAACACTTATTTTCCCTGCTAAAATGTTTTTTCTTCAATTAATTGGACTTACTTGTCAAACTCATCTGAAAAGTCAGCCTTTCTCTTCTGTGATGATGCTCTGTAAAACAACGATAAATTCAGTGTTAGTAAACATCTGTGTTTTGCTAAAATTAGTTTTCATCTTGCTGGTAGCAAAAGCGCTTTGGAAATTACATTACGACATATTTACTCAGAATAGCTGTCCAGCTGGAGAAATCTCTTTGTCCTATGGTACATGAACTTGTTGTTCTTAGCACTTTTAAATGCTCCATATCATTATTAATTAGATTCTGTCCATAACTTCCCTTACCGTACTTCCTGACTGCCAAAGTCCTCCAATACACATTTATACATGCATTCTTATATGATGAATTGGATAAGGTAAAATTAAACTTATTTGAATTTGAAGTGGGCTAAGGCCTTCAAGAGAAGCAGCTGTGGAATGAATTTAGAGCTTCTACATTTGGCAAAGTTTATTAAGATGCCGGCTATGACACTCACAAATATCTTCATCAACAGTCACTATAATTTATGCACTGGAAATGTTAAATTACGACTTTATGGTACAACCTATACAGAGTAATGTTAAAGATGACACTACAATCATTTACATCATAATCATAAGCATATAATCATAAAAATCTAAAATCTACAATCATAAAAGGGAAAGCCAAGTAAAATATGACAGCATTACACAATCAAATCAAAGACCAGTAATGGAGACTTATAGGCCACTCCTCTTTAGTAATACAAGTTACACAATCTGTTTGTAACTTACGACCAACTGGGTGACTGCAATGACACCGGTGTGAATTGTGATTGACTTGGGCTACCAGATGCTAAGACCGTTGTACCATGTCTTTGTGGTGTTAGTATCTGCAACGAGAGAGGAGAGAAGACACCGTCACACCTACCATAATTTACCAACACTATGATTTTCAGACTTACACAAATTAGTGGTGTAGCTACAGGGGTGGGGGAGCAAAAGATTTAGGTAAAGAAAGAAAAGGCAAGAAAAGAGAGAAAGGGATAGGGAGAATGGGAAAGGACAAGAAAACAAGAAACATAGACCACCTCCTGCCCCTTCCCCGTAATTAAATTTCATTTCTGAGTAAGGCCAGTTTATGAATAACAAATGCTAAATTTCTATGACAAATCTGCTCTCAGCCAATCAAATGCCAATATTTCAGTAGCTTATAACAGTTATTGTAACTTTTATTGATAACAAGTTTTATTAAACTGGGCTCAGTACCTGTGCCCCCTCGATGGGTGGACTAATGCTTCACTAATGCTTCACCACTGCTTACAACCTACATGTATGTGGATTGAACTCTAACCTTTAAATCAATCCTGCTGTCAGTACCCGTTTATGAACTTATTTATAGTCATTTTGTATTGATGCTAAACAAACTCTACATCGCAAATGCAAAGAAAAAGAGACATTTCAAACAGCAAGTTAACTTTTTTTCTCATTATTCATATGCTTTTCTCACTTTGCCCCGTACTAACTAAGCACATATCCCGGGATAAGAATATTCACGCTGTTCTCACTGGAATTTGTTAGCCCCGGACTAGCTGTATAGTGTGAATATTCATTAGGGCATTTTCTGCAGATGCGCACTTGCTCGCACTAGCAGGGGCCGGGTCATTGTTCGAGCGCAAAATGCATGACCTTTCGCACAGGTAGTGCTTTACGGGAAATGCATATTCATGAATATGTCGTCTCTGATTGGACAGTAGGTTTCTTGCGTCGCCTTTGGCCAGCTCCGATATGCTCCATTCAGAGCTGCCAAGTTGTATTTTGCATTTTCAGTATTCTTATCCCCCCAAATCAGTATTTTGACCCCCAAAAATCAATATTTTTTCCGCATGAAAAAATATGCATGCATATCGGCAATGTTCGATCACTTATTACATTTCCGTCCCACACGTATACAATTAGGTTGTATATTAAGCACTGGACAATGGACTTAACACATTAAACTTAATGCATTTAATTTGCCCTTTCAAAAAAAAAAAAACCCTTAGAAGTACACATACATGTAGCTTATCAAATGAACATTCATTACCATCATTGACTGGACAATTCCTTCAGTCTTTTCTGCAAATGTCCTTCATTTCAGTTCTAACTCTTAAGTGTCTCTAATGTACTGTACATGTTGCTTCCACAGATGCATAAACAATCGATGCAACGACGTCACTAGCACTCGACTCGCAGTCACATCACATGCACAATTAGTACACACACACACGTGTACGCATATTGGCAAGTTGCAGCACCGATTCCACTTCAGCCCACACGCAGACAATCGATGATCGAAGCACCGCACACATGCACAGTAAACATACAAACGAATATCCGAAGTCGACACACATCTTTCAGCGCACAGAGTGCGCACCAGCCATGCCCATAGACTAATACATAATTGACACAGCGCGCGCACCGCCCATAGACTAATACACAATTGACACGGCACGCGCACCGCCCATAGACTAATACACAATTGACATGGCGCGCGCACCGCCCATAGACTTATACTCAACTGATTTTTTCTTCTTCCGTATTTTAACATGAAAAAACGTACGTCCGTATTTTAAGTTGATTTCCGTGAAATACGGGAAATTCGTACTACTTGGCAGCTCTGTCCATTGCGTAGTACCGGACTAATTTTCGTTTTCTGTTCTCACTCATTTGCTTGGCGCCGGAATTGCGGAGTTAGCCCTGCTTTTTTGCAGGGCCAACTAACCCGTACTTTAGGTGAGGCTAGCCCACTTTGGTAAATTTGTGTCTGAACAGAAAGGAAGCTAAGCTCAGCCCAGGATTATAGATGGGGCTAAGACCTACCCTTTAGCCCCACTTTAGTCCAGGGCCAAGCAAAATTTTACCAGAGTGAAAAGTATATCAGTCAATCAAAAATGCAAATCAACACAATAAAACTTGCATTAGAATGGACATGTGAAATACATGTAGCACTGAAAGTTCATCTCGGACATAGTCTTTACATTGTAGTCTTTACATTGGCAAGATCTCTTATTACATTTAACCAAAAGAAACATAGCTCAGCCATTTATGATTTGCATTAAAGCTAATCTTGAGCTCTTGTATGTCGAGAGAACATGGCTATAATTAATTCTGGATTGTGTATCCTGCAGTAGATTGATTGTTTGAACCAGTAAAATAAAAACAACTTCACAAAAACTAATTTTCAATAAAAACCACAACTCTCATTTGCACATAGCGACGCACATGGTATTGGGCCTACTTACCTTGATTTCCTTATCTCTCTTTGCTCATTACTCAACCCCTATACATTTTCTACCAAAATCATTTGGCACATGTCATTCATTTGTAATCTTGAACATTCAGTGTAAGTTTTGTTGGATTCTGTGAGAACATATTTTCTTTCATTACCAGAACTCAAGCTTATGTTTAATTAGTTTTTGTTTCATGTCTGTCTATTTCTAAATATATGTATTTGTGTCACTTTTCATAGAAATTTGTCTGGCACGTAAACTCTTATACACTCTTATACAGCATAAGAGTGAAGCAGGAAAAGAGTTACAAACAAAAGTGAAACTGAAACTGAAAATACCTCACAAAAATTCCTTAAAATTGAAATACATGTATTGACTGAAGTACAATACTAAAACTGCAACCATGCATGTACAGGAAAATGAAGAAACGTAAAAAGGGGAATAAATGAAAGAACGAGTGGGTGATAGGAGAGAGCGAGAGAATAAGATTCGACAATTCAAATTAATATTATTATGTTTAATTACACATAGGACATTGCAGCATCAAGATTTGTAAACCTGTAGCCAAATGCCACAATGCTTCACTGATCACTAAGTATACTTGCCATTGGAAGTTTAACATTGGAAGTTTTTTTTTATTACACATAGCGTAATCTAGGACATTGCAGCATCAAGGACCAGTAGTCACATGTGATAATGCTTCACTACAAACCTGTAGTCAAATATGATACTGCTTCACTAGAAACCTGTAGTCACATGTGATAATGCTTCACTGTAAACCTGTAGTCACATGGGATAATACTTCACTGTAAACCTGTAGTCACATGTGATAATGCTTCACTGTAAACCTGTAGTCACATGTGATAATACTTCACTGTAAACCTGTAGTCACATGTGATAATGCTTCACTGTAAACCTGTAGTCACATGTGATAATGCTTCACTGATCAGTAAGTATACTTACCATTGGAAGCCCACTGACATTCGTAGTCGTGACGATAGTCGCCACTTTAGGTAGGATTTGAGTGGTGGTCTTCATGGGGGAAGGCTTGGGAGAGATGAACTGAGGAAGCTGAATGACTGCAGAGAAAGAGAGGTTTTAAATGAAATATTATACAGATATTGACTGGTAGGTTGTGTAATATAAGACCCCCGTTACACATGCGTCGGCTTTTAAAGCCGGCTTCGGAGGCGGCCTCACGCCTGCAATTTGAAGCCGCCTCGAGATCATCAAACCCCTGTTACACATATCTCGGGCCCGCAATTTTGTGTCTACACATAAGCCGGCCTCACGTCGCCTTTTCACGAGCTGACGTTGGGACGTACTCCAGGAAGACAGAAAGAGAAATTGATAGAATGATAAAAACTAAGAATAACATAAGGAAAGACAGAAAGAGAAAGTAATAGAATGATAAAAACAAAGAATAACATAAGGAAAGACAGAAAGAAAAAGGGATAGAATTATAAACACAAAGAATAACATAAGAGAAGGTGATAGAAGGAAGAAACAAAGATTAACATAAGGAAAGACAGAAAGAGAAAGTGATAGAATGATAAAAACAAAGAATAACATAAGGAAAGACAGAAAGAGAAAGTGATAGAATGATAAAAACAAAGAATAACATAAGAGAAGGTGATAGAAGGAAGAAACAAAGAATAACATAAGACAGAAAGAGAAAGTGACAGAATGATAAAAACAAAGAATAACATAAGAGAAGGTGGCAAAGCGCGCCCGATGTATTATGTTGATATATGATGACAGGTCACATCACTTCCGCTTATAAGCCGGCCCCGAGTCCACTTTGGTGTTACACCTACTGATTGTGGGACTGAGTCCGACTCGGGCGGCCTCAAACCACATCCAGAGGTGGACTGAGTCCACCTGGCCTCAGTCCGGCCTCAGTCCGGCTTTTCAAAAAAAGTTGATGTTACACATACGTCGAGCCGCCTCCGGGGCCGGCCTCAGTCCACTTTCAGACGTATGTGTAACAGGGGTCTAACATTCTTTGGACCCTGAAGGGAGCTACATTTTCCCAAGGGGTTATATTTTCACAAAGCGTGCAGTGCTGAGGGAAAAATATAACTCCCTTGCGGTCCAAAAATGTATATTACACCCCTTTCAGTTAATATGCGTTATATTAGATAGCCTTGATTACACTATGGTATATAACATTAAGCGTAATTGGGATCACATGCCTTGATTTATTCTTGAGCAGTGTAGCCTTCTGTGTCAACTGCGCAAGGTCAAGGCAATGGGTATGCACTAGTGTGCGCAGGTTTGCTTGGATACCGTATGACGTAAAAATACACTAATTTGACCAATGTAACATAAAAAGATGACCGGGAATGAAATATGCTAATTACGATCCTCGCAATCGATATCAATTGACGAGCTTTGGAACAATCACAACTTTGTATCTGTAAGAACTATCTAATATATACAATTAATCATAACAGACCATAAATCTGTCTCAAATTCCTGTGAAAATAAATATGGCTGTACCTTCTATGAGAAGAATCTGACTTAACTTTAAATGGAAATGCCTTTTTTTTTTTGTCTCAACTTTTCAGGGGGAAAATGGTTTAGGGTTAAGTACGAGTAACTATGCAAAATGTTCATCAATAAGATGGCTGCAATTTTGCTATTTGAAACTAAATTTTCTTGCAACGATTTCAGCGAAAAAAATTAAGGAATGTATAGCTGAGTCTCTACCTCACAAAATGGTGGACTAATACATGTAGACCATTTTCGTAATGTAACCAAATTTGATGCATACGTCTTTCTTAAGTGCCTCAATACGAATACTTCATTCACCTGTAATGGATAATTGTATTCAATAATCAGAATGCAAATTGCATACCTTCTGTGTTGTTAGGTAGGACAAGCCATAATGTTTGTCCTACCTAGCGACAATTAATGTATGGAATTTGCATTCTGATTATTGAATACAATTATTGGTAACAGGTGAATGAAATAATATATAACACAGCACTTAACAAAGATTTATGCAATAAATTTGATTACATTACGAAAATGGCCTATTGACTAAGCTTGTCATGCTGTACTTAATATCTTTGATTGTTTATTTACCTCTTGTAACTTGCTGGAGATTTGTGGGGTCTCTTCTCAAAATACCTGAAGGGTCAATCAGCTTTGCCTGCAAAATAAACAAGAGAGATACACTAAAAACATGAGATACAGCACACAACTACAAACACTGTTATAAAATAAGTTCTACAGTATGTACTAGTACATCTCTCTGGTGATGAAATTTACAATAGCTACGTTCACACGGGACCATTGTAGTTTTACAGCGAAACAACGCAGTTATAAACAATAATCAGGGTTCACACGGGAATGAAACAACAAGTATTCAAGGTTTTAAAATACAAGCTGGTAAAGCATTCATTATAACTACAACTGGGTTAACTGGCATAACCTTATTTAATTGTGTCAACACGGCATATAAATGAAAGTGAGGACCTGCTGCTCGTAAATATCGTGCTAACCTCAGGATCACTTGTGGTTAATAACTTCGTATACTAAAAGTGTTGTAACCAGTCTGCAGTTCCTAAAAAACAACAAAATAACTTAGAAGTTTAAAACCACAACCTAAACGACTTTTGCCACATTTACAACGATAATGAACCTTTTGTATATACATGTGTACACCCATGAACAGGTACATGAATATAAATATCTAGGGACGTGGATTGATAATAAGCTGTGATGGAAGAAGAAAAAAAATATTGTACACAGTAGAGTAAATCAACAGATATGTGTACACCCATGAACAGGTACATGAATATAAATATCTAGGGACGTGGATTGATAATAAGCTGTGATGGAAGAAGAAAACAAATATTGTACACAGTAGAGTAAATCAACAGATATATTTTCTAAGGCAAATTTACAAAATTTAACGTTGGCAGGATGATCTTGTATCTCTTTCAACCAGTCAATCATTCAAAGTGTTCTATTACCGGTATTTAATCTTATTTTTGTTTATAGAAACCTCACACGAGCACACAAAACAAGACTAGAACGTCCGCCAGAAAGATTGCGTAACATCTGATAGGCACCAAACCCCCCATATTAACGTTGTTTGAAGATCACATACCGTCCAAAGTAACTTCGATTATGAAGGACCTATCACACCCACTATTTTCTTGTATCACTTTTTAACCGCTCAGGAATTTGTTTGTGCGTATCAAGATCCTAAAGATCCAGAATCAAAACTCCATTCATTCCACATTATAATAAAACGTACATGTACAATGCACAAACAAAACAATACTTTACCAATCTGGCTTTACCTTTTTACAAATTGTAACATCTGTTGTTCTCCTTTACTGTTGAAATTGTACTGTCATATGTTATAGTATTTTGCCTTGTTTTCTACATGTAAATGAAATTCATTGAGCAGAAATTGCATATAGTGAGGGTAGGCCTATGCTGGAAAGCTGTGATTTTAAGTTTTTGAATTGTATATATCATTATACAGATTGCTTTTAGGCAAAATAAGGCCTACATGACCTGATGTCTGTACCAAATTTGAAGAACATTGAATGTGGTGATTTTAAGTCCCGGTAATCCATGCCACAAAAAATTGGGGGAGAAAAAAAAATCATATGTAAATCAATAAATACTAAACAAATAAAGAACATGTTGATGAAATTAAGACGTGATCTGTCGATGATCTGAAATATTTTGGTTTACCTCTCTTGCTATGCCTCCAAGCCCAGCATCATCATAGAAGCTTATCACCTCGTCACCAACGATATCTTTTCCTGATGACTTTGAAGGCGTTGATGGTTGAGTCTTTAATGGGCTACTCTGACCTAATCAAGAAGAAAAGACAAAACAAATATTATAGAATGTTTTAAACTAAAAAGGCTAACCAATTTACCAAACAAAATCAGAATGTAACCTTCTCACTTTTCAAATGCTTCACCCTATCTCACTGCTAAGAAATATTTTTATAAGATGAGAATTTACTTGAAAAATAATTTAGACTAATTGTTAAAAAAAAAAAAATACAATTCACTTGCAAAACAATAATATACCACTGACCACTCACTGCCTCCTCCCTGCAATGCAATTTCTAAATTTGAAGTGCATCGGCCCCTTGTTTACATTTTGAAATTGGGGGATGGGGAGTCCCAAGACAGAGACCCATACACATGTACATGAATGTATTAGGCTGCTATTAGTGTTGAGCATTGCCTAGATCCGTCCGTCTTTCTCTTGCACTCTCAAGACGTAAGTTTTTATCTGTATTCTATCGCCTTTCTTTTCTTCATACTATCCTTTCTCAATCCTTGCTTTACTGTAATTCTTTTCTCTTCCCCCCCCCTTCCTCCCTCCCCTCTCTTTCTCTCTCTCTCTCTCTCTCTCTCTCTCTCCCAGTACATTGCATTCACTTTGTCTCTCATTTTTCACTTCTCTAATCTACTTTTTGTTTTCTCCTTATAAAATCTGAAATACAAGTCATTAGTCATCAATATCAAGTTCTTTTTTTTCTCCAGTTCAAAGTGTTCACAGAATATCACATACTCAGTGTTGCTCTTTCCCCTGAAAAAAGTCATTTCCTGAGTGAAGTACCTGTGTTAAAAGGGTATGTAAATAGCAAATGAAACAGAGATAATCACTTTACATGACAAAACCCTTCCTTATCCACAATGACCATAGGCCCATTTACACATCCCAAACACCATTTTGAAAAATCATCGATTTTTTGGTCTATCATTTACACTACGTGAAAAACCTATTAAATGATGAGTAGTGCGCAAGCGTGACTCGTTGGTGACCTGTATGCGTTAGCACGGAAGCGAGGTGAGTCATGTGAGCAAAAACCGGCATCTTACCGAAGTTTGCTTTTACACTACCAAAAAAAAATCGGGTAAACTTTGGCAGGGGTTTCAAAAAACCCCACTCCAGAGGTGGATTTTTTTCAATTTCGATTTGCAACTACCGACGAAACACTGGAATATGAGAAAAACAGATGACTTTTGGTTGCAGTGTACATGTACATGCAGCTCACGTGTCTTTTAACAGTTTTGAAACCTAAATATAAAAAAAGAGGTGTTGCCAGTTTACATGACGCATCAGTTCTTATTCAACAACCAATATGTTAAAGCTTGACCACAATTATATTTCTGGCATCAAATGACCAACTTATTTGCACCACGTACATGTAAGTGTCTATCTATTTTGCTGAACTGCGGATAATATCCGGTTCTAAACTTCTACCATATTTTGTGTGGTGCTTTGGCTACAGCACTACCAATCATGTCACAGTAATGATTCCACACTACATGAATGACAAGACAATTGTGTTTTAGTTGAAATTAAGTTCAATGCATTTTCCTTTCAGCGAATGATGTTGTGTAACCTAATAATGGGCGGTTATTTCCTCCACTTTCTAGACAAAAAGGCTGCAGTTTCAAGTTGACACACAGTGCATGGAAGCTCAAAGTGGACTGTTACAGCTCCATATAATAGCGAAAAAGATACATGAAAATGGCCAGAGGGTCACAAAACTGTGGCAAGTCTAAATTTGCAGACATCCCATTCAAACCAATGTACAATGTAATAAAACTAGGATGTCCCAAACTTACATGTAAATACATACTTACAACATTTTGGTGAGACAGTGAACTGCTCTTTAAGCCAATTTTTTTAAACTAAACAGATGGTCAGTTTGAGTGTACATACATGTGTATAGTGCAGAGGCCTATAGCATTGTGATCTGCATACCTTGAGTAGGCCTACACAATAGAGAGGGGATACCACCTGCTTTCATGCAAACCACAGATCTATTGTTACAATGAGAAATGGGAAACCATGCCTGCTTGCAGTACGGGGGTGTGAAAGGAGGCTGCTCTGGACAGCTTGTAAACCCACTCACCTCCTCACTTGTGTGTCTGCAGGAGTGTGTTATAATGGGACTTTAAAATGCTGCCTCAATGGGGATACAGAGGAAGTTATTATTAATGCTCCCATTGGTATGCATCGGTGGAAGTGGGTCTGGAGGCATACAAAGGCCAAAGTTAAAGAAGGGTACAAACTGCTGATTGGGGGTGTACGAAAAGCTTCACGATGACACGGACAGTCATTGTCCCATGGCTGATCCTGTAACTCTCTCTCTTTTCAAGAGAACAGTTGTTTGATCTAATCAAATAAAATGTATGTCCACATTTTGTAGCTCAGAGCCTCAGACACACTGGATAACAATCATAAGTTTTTGGCACAGTACAATGCATGCATACTGACTTGAGGATAAAACCTGTAATTTCAGAAAGTGACCTCTATGACCTTTGATCTTTGACCTTCTTATGTAAGGTCTACTATAGGGCCATTTACACTTGCAACCAAACACGCCCAAAAATGCCAAACCGGAGCCTGACCGCGATGTTTCCAAGGCAACTACGCTTTACCGTGTGCGTCGGCCAATAGGCCTTGTGCGCTATTGTTCCAATTATTGATCAAATTATAAAACGTATAAGTATAAAAGTATAAGTATAAAACACGCTTGCTTACATTAGATTTTATCACCTGATGAAGTGTTGCAGCGGCGCACGAAACGTCGTGATCTTTTAGATCCCTTATTGACCATACATGTACATTGCGAGACAAACGAATATCACTAGGGATATCATTATTACACTACAACCGCAATGAGTAATATATTTAGCAAGTAAACAACTTGTTTACGCTCAACTGCTATGAAAGAGTCTCAGCTAAACTGTAAAATCTCGCTTTAGAACCCACCAAATAAAATGATTGAAATCTCAACTGGAAGAAGAGTTGTTCTAATCTAACTAATAAATATTGCAAATAGTTGTCAAACCCTGTTTTATATGCGAAAACCAAGTGAAACGAGCGCAATCTTTTGTATTTTTTTATCTGAAAATATTGCAGTAATTTTCATATTTTCCGTCATCACACCAGTTAAATACGTGCCTTCACGGTTGTTTCATCACAAAGCATGCTGGGACAGATTTCTAGTACGGCAGTAGATCTTCACCTTCGCCGCGATCAGCTGTTCCATTGCCAACAACAGGATTTTTATCCTGTCGAATCAACATCATAATCTTGTACAGGATCCGTTATTCTGCAGTGATTTTCTTTCATTCCAGTATCATTTGTACGGTAAGAAACCAAAGTTTATAATTATGTATTTTAATTTTTATATTTGTATGAATATGTAGTCCCATATGTTCAATTGTGTGTGTGTGCAGTTTGCATCGGTGGTTTGCTTTTTTAAGCTGCTAAACATTCGTGTTTTAGGTAGCTATCATTCTAAATAATTTTCATTTTCTTTCCCCAAAATCATGTATTCCACAGAAGCAAATTTTGAATTGATTTCAATGCAGTAACTGTCTTTTTCGTTGCATCGTTAGTCCTGCATTGTAATCTAAGCTCCCACCCTGCATACACTCAATTTATGGGGTGGGAAAATTTGGATTCGGGGACCTGGTCAAATTTTGTATAGCTCTATTCTATATTAAAGGGACTACCGTATGTCCCATTTGCAGGCCATAAAAATGAAAAGGTTAAATTCCAACGGCATTTGAAAGACTATACTAATTTAGAACTTCCCATAAAAAAAGGGGGCTTGAAAATGTCTTTAAGTGGAAAAATAACGACTATTAGTTGTCGAATCGACTTAAGTGCTACCAAGACAGTAGTAATAGTCTGATTTTGAGACCATTGTACCGAATGGTCGCATGTTTTGTGCTGCGCAAAGATTCAATCAGTTTAATTTTGACCATTACAAGAAGTGGGTTATTAATGTAGACAAATGCTCATGTACTCTTTACAGGTCATTATGTTATCACCAAAGAAGAAAAAAAAAATTCAGTCACTCAATAGTGTCTGACAGTGAAGTCTAGCAAGTAAACGGTTTTCCTTGCATAATTTGAATATTAGGACACTGCTAACATTTAAATTTAACAGATAGGACATACATGACATATTCATAATTCATATTCATATTCTTTAAAGGGCAATCCAACCCCTGTAATAAGTTGATTTGTATGAAAGCAGAAAAATAATAGAAATAGGATGGCAGAAGTTTGAAATGAAGTGAAGTTATGAATGTTTTAAAATATATGATCACTAAGTCTATGCGAATCTCAAATTGGTAGTTCGGTCTGTGGATTGTGACGTAGGCAAGCCTTGAAATAAGCGGCCAGGAGCAAGGGGCAATATTTTAAAAGTTGCCCCTTGGTCACGGGGATTTAACCAGAACAAGGGGCAATTTCTGAAGAACCAGAGGCCTTTACTGAATAAAGTTAATGACAACCAATTACAGAAGTTAAATAAGCTCAAAGATACAATGTTAATTTCATTATGCGAATACGATCTATCTACCGGGGTAATAACTTCTTAATCCTAACAAGATCAACAGGAAATATTGATTAAGAACATCAACTTCCACATTAAACAGTATTATAAAGTAACTAAATGTAGTGATGAGTAAATGAATAAATAAATCATCAATTTCACGAACATCGAAAGTCAGAAGGACTTGTTAAGTCTATCCCAAACCGAAATCGCACCTCACACACAAACCTACCGCCAAATTTTCGGCAGAACACGAACAGTCTGTTACTGGGACTTGAAAGGTTCGCGGTGGGAAGCTGGCCGGCTAGCTTTTTGCCAAAATAACGCTAGATCGGCTGCTGGCAAAATGAAAGGAACTACGATCGAAAAAATTGTAGCTTTTCTTAACTTGTCAATGAGAGAATTCTAAATTCTATTTGAGATGAAATAATAAATTAGACCTACAAACAAACCTCGACAGATCTTTAATGACTATTTGAATGCTTGTTTATTTCTCCATTTGACAATTTGTTTTCTCGATCCTTCAAAACATGTGTACGTGCGCGACAGCACCATCTAGCGTGCCTATAGTGTTAACGGGGCATTTTCACGGCAAACACTTGCGCCTTGCCGTCTAGTTTTAGATGACTTACGGGCGCAATTGGTGGTTTTATGAGCACAAAATTGGGCCCTGGCCCGCTTATTTCAAGGGTTGGACGTAGGACGTGGATAACTCTCCCATTTGCCGTGTACAAAAATACCATTAATTTCTGTTTTTCTCCCTTGGGGCACTACTCAAAATATATTATAGATAGCATATTATTATAGGTCCTCTAAAAAGAAAAGACCCTGAGCAATGAATTTTTGACAAATTCAAATTTAGTCATTTTATATGTTGGAACAGATGGGAAAGTAGTCCGACACTACATCACACTGACATTACCGCTTCAGCCAATTTGAAGTGCCCATACGTGTAGTGATTACAACTTTCAAAAATGCATAACTTTCTTATATTTAGTCGGATTTAATTGAAACTTTCATCAGTTTTCTTCTCTAATTTTTCTGTTTTCTTTTAGAGTAGTTGTCTACATGTATCTGGGTTGGATATCCCTTTAACTTACTCTCATTGAAATATTTTTTTAAAATCATTTCCGAGGCGAATTCGCCCGCCGCCCCTGTGTATTTTTTTTTCCCTGAAGAAGAGTCCACTAGCAAACTCCAAAGGTAGTTTGCAAGGTTCGAGAATAAGTGATTACGAACATATTTTGGGTTTTGTTTACATCATTCTTCACGCAGGTACAAATCTATATGGGTGCCAATAAAGGCTAGGTGATATCAATATCATATTTCATATTATCGCCTAGCCCTTATAAAGGCTATGCCAAGTCCTAAGATTATAAGTAACACAGTTTGACATGTTTGAGTAGAAACTAGACTAGAGTCTAGTAGATCTACATGTAGTTTACCCAGAGGTTGTGTGTATGGACAGGTTGTGTATCCGGACAGTTGGTTTGAAATTATAAATTAAAGATGCTTACTTGCAATACTTATTTTAAGACTTATATCTAAGAGACTAAGACTTATGTTAAACAATACTATATAAGGGATAAATATTTATGATGGTTAGTGATATTTGATGCATACATTTCGCTGATTAAAAAGCATACATGTAAGTGTTTGCTTCCTGCCCTTTGGTGTACAATATTCCTTTAATACAAAAGTGTACAAGAGATATATAAATGAGGATATTCTTGGCAGGATGTAGTGCCTTTTAGCATGACATGTGTGCAGCCATTTCACTGATAATGTGACGTCCCAGTCATCATGCACCAAGCTATAGTTGGAAAGACTTTTCAAAATTTTCAATATTAAACACAACCTTTACATTTCAAAGAGGGAAAATCACAGCTGAGAAGGTGCAATTTATATTTGGTGAAAAATATATAACAGGGGAACAATTAAGGAAGACTTCCTTTTGCAATAGCCACCCAAATTGAAAAAAAAAATGGGTACAGCTTAGAATGATATATCTAATAATAATATGATATATAAAACGTGATAAAATAGGGTTAGGGTTTAGAGTGAGGGTTAGCTCTAAACAGCGCCTCCTAGTGACTTACAAAATATAGTCTAATCTACCTATAAAGTATAAATCTGTTACAAACCCCACGAACGTCAACTCTTTGTTACAGGTAAATTGTGAGCGTCACTGTCTGTCGTCGATTAGGTGCAGGATCGAATCCCGGAAGCTTCCAAAAAAGTGAAATTTGTAATTCTTTTTCTATTCTATTCGTATGTTCTTATGTTTATATCACAGGATTGCAAGTTGTTGAGACAACAATGGAAAAGTGAGAGAGACAATGAAAGACAGAAAGAAAGTGAAATAAGACAATCTAAGAAATTTTGTTGGCTAGAGCTGTAATAGATCAATTTTAGGTGGCTGTTGCAAAAAGAAACTCATTTATTTAAAAATACAAAATATAGCAGTTGACAAATCTACTTGTTCATGTACCGGTATGTAAAACCTTAACCCAAGAAGAGCACCAACTTATTATGCAATTTGCGTTCTGACAATTCTCCAGCCGCAACTACGGTATTCGGCCATAGACAGCAGCACCGGTCATGGGTATATTTGGCAAAGGCACTTCCGTTCCCATACATGTACAAATACAATGGGTCGAGAAAAGGAAAGTAAGATTATAGCTTCAGAACCAATGAACTAACAGTAACAGATTATGATGGTGCCTACCGGTACATATATAGGTGTCTGAATGATTTTTAAAACTGTTCTTTTTGATTTGTTTTTCACCATTATGGTTGGATAATTGATAAAAATCAACTACTCAGAAGAACATTTCAAATTTCAAGACTCACTGATGTTTCTATCAAAAGATACAGGCTCCCCAAAATCTAGGCAATATTAATCCAGTTTTTGTCCAGAATAGACGAAAAGTGGTACACGCCGAGTTATAAATTTTGCTCTACAGCTGTGCAGCCCAAACAGCTATCTGCGTCGCGCGATGGGCAAAGCGTACGTGTGTTGCTTAGCTGCGGCACTTCTTGAGTGCGATTGTCAGATCGAAGGCTTGCAACACGGGTAGCACGCACGAAGTTTGCCTCGCGCCGCTGAACGTCATGTGAGCTATCAAGTGTGAAATACATATGCATGATGCAGATTCTACGCGCTATCACCATGGATTTGCACTGAGCAGAGTCACGCCTCTCCATTTTGCTGATTCAAAAAGTGGGGAGAAGGGTATTTTCAAACTGTATTCGCATGTGATCCCTTGGGGCTAGCGAAAAAATAAGCACATAGATATTCCTTACGCTGGAACTACTTATCCCTCAGGGGGTCAGTTCATAAAAGTGGATGATGTCATCTTTCTTCATGCACAGTAACAGTTTAAAATACGGCTGCAAGAATTTCAACACAGTTCAATTTCGACAAAAAAAAATCTGGAAAAAAGACCCTTAAACGCATCATACAGTCAATCTGGTAAGTGGGACTGATGTACTGTATATGCGTCGGATATGAATCCGCTAAATGACATTTTAGTCCAAAGTTTGCAGAGCAGACCTTATGGTCAGCTTCTGTCTCTAAAGAGAGGAGCCAACCCTACCCAAATAAGCAGTAGGGGCGCTGGTCCGAGAATGAGGATCGTCTGCACAAACGAGGATATCCTCATAAACGCGGTCAAATTGCATCCTAAAAAATAAGGATTGTCCGCATTTTCGCAGACGTTTTTTGTTTCATCGGCGCTCTGCGGGTTTCGGGTTCCCGAAGCGTGCGCTGGCGATGCGAAAAACGGATTCCTCATAATGAAATACCCCCAGTTCACCGTTTACTTTCATGGGTTGTCCGTCTTCCAGAGGATTTATCGCTCATAACGTGAAAGTCTCTGTACAAAGTCAATGAAAAATGCATCAAGAAAATCATCGCGGAATCCATTTTTTGCATCGCCAACACACGGATCGGAAATAAGATGATCCTTATTTTTGCGGACGCGTCAGTTCGCGTTTACGAAGATGCTCCTCGTTTGTGCGGACTATCCTTATTCTCGGACCGGCGCCCAGGGACCAGGGACACATACATCTGACCTGGGAAGGAAGCATCCACAACTTAGAATACATACATTTATACTTGATAAACGACTTCACATCAGAGTGCGTCACGTTATATTATAATGTAGAAAATGGCGATGCCCATGTCGTCCTGAGAAACTGTATTGTACATTATCGTTGCTTTATTAATATCATTTACATGTAGATCTACATGTATATCTCTCTCATAATCATATAGATCTAGACCCTAGTTTAGGACTCCTAGTCCAACTCCTAGAGGTCTACTTTACTTAATCGGCAAGAATACAATCAATAAATCTCTCAAGTCTCAGCATAACTTGACTCGAGTTATTTCTGTTGGGGAGGTTTCCTTTAAATTACAGACTAGATCTAGACTCCACTAGAGAAAGACTTGTCACTCAGATCTTTGATTGAACTTGATCATGTCTTGATCATGTCTTCATGATCTTAATTTTTAAAGTTTATTATAATTTATAAAATCTAGATCTAGAATAGAACTTAGAAGACTAGCCTAGTAGAACAGTCTAATTAAGCTTACCCTCAGGACCCCACAAGCTAGTTAAACTAGCGCTTGATTCCATAGTGATGAGAAAGTAGGCCTAGTCGATATACAAATATTCTAGCGTTAACAGTCTAGTCGAAGCTGGGTCGACGGGATGTTAAAAAGACATGTTTGCTTTGTCTCGATGACGTCGTCAGCCGGCCCAAACTGTTGCACTAGCGATATGCACGCTTCGTTAGCCTACATCATATGCACAAGGCTAGGCTCGCGTAGATTCGATTGTCAGTGGTCCGGTCTGCCTGGCCTGATCGACGTGATCGTACACAGAGAGATGGCGTCCCATTGATTTATTTCTCTCTCAAGTTGCAGCTGTATTATAGCTGTACGACATCGTCTCTGTCCTCGCGGTGCAGTGGTGTACCGGTAATTTTACTCAAAGTTTGGCAAAACCAACTTGAGAATCTAAGATTTGATGATGAATACTGTAAAATTAATAACTGTAGGCACAGGAAACATCGCAAGAGATAAATAGTCTCCACTGGGTACAGAGTTAAAGACAACAAACAAACCACACAATCCACTAAGTTAGAATCTGGACCGGGTCGTTCGATCGGTACGTTGGGGTCGGGACTCGGATCGGGAGCTCGGCCGTTCCCAGTATAAGTACAGCATAGCAATCTAGTATCTGAGCTTGGCGGTGTTGAAGAAACGAACGTTTTGATTGGTCGAACCTAGACCACATGACTTAAACAACATATTAAAACGCACGGTGCAAATTAGATTATGTTTACATATGCAAATTGAACCTCCGGGTCGCGAACTGATGGGAGAGGGTCGGTCGAGGAGACAAAAAAACTGTGTTAAATTTCATGATAATGCATGGTTATATGGTTATGGTCATTTGCACTATAGGCCTACCTGTACAAAACTGATACTGAATTTGAATGTGAATATTTTCTATTTATGTGAATAGATTTGTAATTAGTGTTTTGTTTATACATCAAAATGACAATTATATATTTTCTTTTCCTGCTATTATTTGAAATTGTAAACAAATATTACGAGAATAGAAAATGTATTATTGAATAGATAATAATAATCTCTGTATTATATTTCCGAAGAGTAGCAGTGTCCTAGCTATTCAAATTATGCTAGGGATCTATTGCAACTTAAACTGGAAACCCGTTTACTTTCTAGACTTGCCTGTCAGACACTATTGAGCGACTGACTGACATGAGCATTTGTCTACATCAATAACCCACTACTTGTAGTTGTAATAGCCAAAATTAAACTGATTGAATCTTTGTGCAGCACAAAACATACGACCATTCGGTACATGGGTCTAAAAATCAGATTACTTAGGTGACTGCAATCATGTCGATTCGACAACTAATGGTCGTTACTTTCCAACAAAAAGCCATTTTCAAACCATTTCGTTTTGAGGGAAGTTCTAAGTAAGTATTGTATTTCAAATGCCGTTTGAATTTAAACTTTTCATTTTTTTGGACCTGCAAATGGGACATAATATAGGCACCCTCATTTTAAAAATTGTATTCACAAAGAGATTCGATCATACACAGCGCCCTCTTCAGGTTCGTGTAACGTTAAGTTTAGTATATGAATTCTTTTTTCTTTTCTTTTTTCCCCTTTTTTTGAGAGAGGTAGAGAGAGACACATTAATGCATGTACATCATGCGGCATTAATTGTTTTCCTTTTCTTTTTCTATGTTTGAATATACTTACCATTCATTATGTGATGTGCATTTATTTATGTAGTCACATGAATTGGAAAAGAAGAAATTCGGGTTCGGCATCCATGTGACTCACTTCAAAATGTATACATAAATGTATCAAATAATCAGTGGTCAACGCGGGGGGAGCGAATCGGCCCTCCGCTCAGTTTTTGGCGGCCAAAAAATAAGGGAAAAGGAAAGAGAGAGAGAGAGAGAGAGAGGAACGGAAGAAAAATGAGACACGAAAGAGAAAAGAAGGTGAAATATAAAAATATATACCTATAGGGGGCAAGAAAAGGAGGTATATATATATATATATATATATATATATACATTGCCGATGAGTTTATTGGCTCGGCATGTTCCTATATATACGAAGACTCCGGACGAAAGCAAAACAGTACGGAAAAAAAAGTTCTATGAAAATTGAAATTGTCTTAATCCGAAGCTTGTAACAAGTTCATTTGTTTTAAGGTAGAAAAATAAGATAAGAATAATGGCTAAAATTTGAAATAATTCCGACCAATGATAAAAAAAGTTATGAATTCTTATAATATGAGATCACAATAGTCTACACAAATCTCAAATTGGTAGTTTGGTAGTGGATTGTGGCGTAGTCGCGGATAACTTTCCCGTTTGTTGTGTACAAAAATATCCCTTGGGGTACTACGGTAGTCGAAACATTTTATTGATATCATATAATATAGGTCCTCTAAAGAGAAAAGACCCTCACGAGTCATAAATTTTGGAAAAAATTGCATTTTAGTAATTTTGTGAGTTGTGAGAGACATTACCGATTCAGCCAAGTTGAAGAACTCGTACCTATAATGATTAAAACTATGAAAACAATTATAATTTCTCATTTTTTGGTCCCATTTCGAAATTTCACCAGTCTACTTCTCTGGTTTTTCTTCTTTCTTCTAGAGTAGTTTGCTATCTAGGTTAGATTTTCCTTAAAGCCTATCTGCACTAGTTTGGCCAGGACCTCCCAGCATGGTCACTGACAGGGGGTTATCCCATCAACTCAGCTCTCAATTAACATAAGAAAAGAGGATCATGGGGGACCAAAGGGCACCGCTTAGCCATTGTTTTCTATATAGAGTGAGCAAGTAGCTACAAGTAGTGCAGTGGGCCTTTAATAAAGATACTATGTCCCTTTTGCAGCCAACATCTGTACTAAGAGAAAAGGAGTGATGATTTCTAACGAAATGGAATAATAATAAGGGCTGTGTGATCTGTAGCACCATCATGAAATGGATGACTGCACGTAATTGCTGAAGTATAGGCTATCCCTTGACAATTTGACATAGTCGTTTTTTATAAGTCTCAGGTTCTCCAATTTGAACGGCTGCTCTAAAACCTAGGTGGGGGCCGGTGTTGCTGAACTTAAATCTTGTCACCTAGCTGTAATGGGAAAGTCATCGAATACCTGCTCCTTCATAGCTGGGCTATGAACTTATTGAACGCCTCTAGAACCACGTACAGATCGAGGGAAACAATTTGGTGGAGAATATCATCTATTTTGTTGTTTTGATGTTGTCAGTTTAGCAAAAAAATAATGACGGTGTTACGGAGCCAGGTGAAATGTCAGAGGTAAAATGCCAGAGGTAAAAATGCCAGAGGTGAAAATGCCAGAGGTAAAAATGCCAGAGGTAAAAATGTCAGAGGTAAAAATGCCAGAGGTAAAAATGTCAGAGGTAAAAATGCCAGAGGTAAAGATGTCACAGGTGAAAATGCCAGAGGTAAAATTAATGTCAGAGGTAAAATATCAGATGTAAAAATGTCAGAGGTAAAAATGTCACAGGTAAAAATGCCAGAGGTTAAAATGCCAGAGGTAAAAATGTCAGAGGTAAAATATCAGATGTAAAAATGTCAGAGGTAAAGATGTCACAGGTGAAAATGCCAGAGGTAAAATGTCAGAGGTAAAGATGTCAGAGGAAAAAATGCCAGAGGTAAAGATGTCACAGGTGAACATGCCAGAGGTAAAATGTCAGAGGTAAAAATGTCAGAGGTAAAGATGTCAGAGGTAAAATATCAGATGTAAAAATGTCAGAGGTAAAGATGTCACAGGTGATAATGCCAGAGGTAAAATGTCAGAGGTAAAATGTCAGAGGTAAATATGCCAGAGGTAAAATATCAGATGTAAAAATGTCACAGGTAAAGATGTCACAGGTGAAAATGCCAGAGGTAAAATGTCAGAGGTAAAGATGTCAGAGGTAAAAATGCCAGAGGTAAAAATGCCAAAGGTAAAAATGTCAGGGGTAAAAATGTCAGGGGTAAAGATGTCACCGGTGAAAATGTCAGAGGTAAAATATCAGATGTAAAAATGTCAGAGGTAAAAATGCCAGAGGTGAAAATGCCAGAGGTAAAAATTTCAGAGGTAAAATAGATGTAAAAATGTCAGAGGTATAAATATATCAGAGGTAAAAAAAAAAGGCAGCGGTGAACATTTCAGAGGTAAAATGCCACAGGTAAAAATTTCAGACGTAAAAACTGCAGAGGTAAAAATGTGCACTCTGAAATTAATTTTGTTTTAATATTGTAAAATCTAAAGAATTCATTGGAATCGCACATACCGGTAGATGCAGTATCAGAGAATATTAATTCTTATATTCTACAGTCCTGAGTCAATCACCCTCCTTATCATTTGATATGGTTCTAATAGAAAACAAATCTCATTCAACACTAAAAGTGCTATCACCAGGAATTTTGTGACTGTGATAAACCATCTAATGTCAATCTGCAGGAGGTACTTGTATTGTTATGCCTCAGATCGGTTTATTGCCGTTTGGTGTCCAATCAGTTCGTCTACTACCCAATTAGTCTAATGAACATATCGTCTACTTATCATTTGGTCTAATGACCATTTAGGCTATTTATTTGGTCTAATCTCCATTAAGTCTCATTCAGTCTAATTTCCAGTCGGTCTAATTCCAAGTTTGTCTAATGCCCATTATTATTTACTATCCGTATGGTCTAATAATCATTTAATCATATATAATAGTATAATCATCAAATGATTATAGCTTTGTGGATAGTAGACTAAATGGGAATTAGACTATCTAGTTTATACTTCTGGCATTTTCACCTCCAACATTTTTACCTTTCATATTTTAACTCAGAACATGTGCAAAATGGAAACATGTCTATGGAATTTAATGGTGTAGAGTTCTCCCATGAGACCGACAAACCAAAGAAATAAATATTGGAAAATAGAAAAGTGTCGGTCTTATTTCCGTCAGTCTATAGTGAACCCTCTGAAAAGTGGTTAGAAGGCAGCCCACTTACAGCCCATGAGACCGAAAGACCAAGAGACTGACAGCCCATGAGACGGTCAAAACAAAGAAAGAAAGCAAGATTTTAAGAAAGCCTCAGTCTCGTGTCCATTAGTCTCCTCTAAAAAGTGGTTGAAAGGCTCGCAAGACTGACAGTGTCGATCTCAAAATGACTATTACCAGATCTGACATAGAATTAAAGTTCCATTAATAGCGCAAGACAGACACATCTTTTGCATCAGATTTAGATGTCTTTATTTACTCACAATAGACTAAGAACATGAACATATAATCATCTCTATTCCACATAACGTCATACAGCCAAATGAGGTCTAGGTATACGACCACCATGAATACAGGACAGTACAATGTTTGCTAAACCCACCAACTACTTATTGGAACTCTTCACATGAATAAATGGATTTGTGTATGCACTATGCAGCCATGAAGTTTCTATCTTTCCTACCATATATACATGTACATTTTAATTCACACAAGTTTACCAGTGGACATTTAATATTGAACAGTGTTTAATGAAAATTAGTTTCATTAAAGGGGACCATTTTTTCATAAAATAAAACGAAGGAGAAAAATATCAGCGGGGAAAATTTCATATCAAAGCCTGCAGAATAAACTTGTGTGTTCAAGTGCAGGAGTATAATAATTACATGTAGATTGGTCGACTCACAAATCCCTTCAACCTTTACTGCGATTCTTTATTTCAGTTTTCGCAAACTTACAATGTCTGTTTGGAGAAATAATATTTAAACCTGATAGTTTGAATAGAATATACTGCCATGGAACCGTAAACATACAAAGCACAATATTTTTGGTGAATGGTCCCTTTAAGTACCAATCTGAATCAACTTACATCACAGAACATGACTTTAGAACCAAATTTGAAAGAAAAGGCACTGTCCTATTTCAACTCCAATTTAATGAGGTAAGTTTCTTCAGCTATCAACTACATGTAGTCTATACAATACTATTCTGTTCCGATTATCTTTTTGTGGTGTTCGGTGATGAAACTCTTACTTGCTTTTGCTTTCATTAGATTGCCTTTACATATAAACTTAAATTTTAAAAATATAAAAATTAAAAAAAAAAAATCAATATTAAAAAGGTGATTTCAAGAATAAAATAAATACAATATGATGGGAGAAATCTTTACCTCAAGGACCCTGTAATCATTCATTTTATGTCATATGGAAGACACTTTAAAAGACCTACAAAGTGCTCCATTTCAAAGTAATCATCAAGAATTGGTTACATCTCGTGAAATGTCTAGAATAACCAACAATCCTCACATCTTAACTCTATTTGCAAGGTGAAGTTTGGTTTAAATCCCTTCATCTATCATTAAAGCAGTCACAATATTTCCATTATAATTATACACATATTACACATGGCTATTCATCTGTATGGAGCCAGAAGGGTGTTAACTCTGTGTTAAAGTAAACAAGTCAATGCCCTTCTAGCTCCACACAAGCGTCTTACCCTTTCAATTAGGGCTGCCTTCAAGAGAAGGTTGGTTCTGGGCCCTGTTTCATGAAACTTTTTATCAATAACAAGTTATGACAACTGTCATAAGCTACTGAAATCCTTGCATTTGATTGGCTGTGGGCAGATTTTTTGTAGATCAGTGGCAGTAAGTTTTATGAAACAGGGCCCAGGTTAGGGGAAGATTTGATCATGACAAACTGATTAAGAGGATTATATCCCATTTTGTTCTTGGAAAGAACTTTCCAGTTGAAACATTTGTGTGTTTCTTTCACTTCATAATTTTCCAGTTTGTATTAATACCAAATGACTTTCAATTCGTGTAACATCTTGATAGATAAAAATAAGAATCGGAATGAGATTTCCTGTACTAAATAACAAGTCATAGGCATCTATGTGTATTTAAATCACAAGTGTATTATAGTAATGTGAGGTGATCTTCCACCTAACAATGGCAATTATATTGTTCACATGGTAGTGGCTATAGTACATGTATTTTGCTTAAAATATCCAAAGAGCTAGGGTGTTTGACAAAAGGAAAAATTCAAACTCACATTCTGGGAGACATAATTTGCCTAAATGTCATGCAAATGTACTAAAAATTGGTTTGTTTACTACTAACAGAGCCAAACAAAATATAAAGTAAATGGAATAAGATATAGGTTTATCATTTTGATTGCAATTTCACAGATTGCTGAGAGTTTAATTGAGTTTTGACAATATCTAAACAAGTATGCAAAGAAGGTCAACTGCACATATAGAACCTCTAGTCCCAAAGCTAGTTTGTTTTAATATGATTTAATAACATATGATTGAAAAAGAGGCCATTAAGCATGCACGAACAAAATATACACAATATCTAGATTTGGTTAAAACATTTGTTTCTCATAGGAATAACAAAGTTCTACAACAAAAACCTACTATTATCATGCCACATCTGACAAGGAATGCACATCAGAAAAACATACATGATTTCAGGAACGACATTTGCATAAATAAATGTAAACAAAATGTAGAAATCATATAAACACGAGAACAAAATGTATCACATCTGATTTTCAGTTATTAGAAAATGGAAGTATCCACGATATGATAACACTAGCAATCCCTAAATAGTTCCAAAATGAACACACCTACAAAATCTAGAACATCATTTTATCATAGATCACACAGTTTTTCATAAAAGTATTTTTTCTTGACTAGAGGATAACTAACAGAACTTCTACACATCTCATATAACTGTAAGATGTCATCATATTTGGTGCCCTAAGAAATAAAAATACAAGTAGGTCACAAATAGTAAAACTGCTGTGTTAAATTATGAAGAAACTTTGAGTACATTGGGTTGTAAAGAGCAGACAAGCAGATGATGGATAACTCTAAATATGAAAACATATATAATATGAAAACATATTGCATTATGCACAGAAAGCTTAGGCAAATGAAGCAGAAGTATTTCTCACGAAAGCCCAGTAAAAATGTTAACTTTCAAAGGAATCTTAAAATCTGAATAAAACTACACCACATGATTTTGGCATTTAAAAAATTCTCCTTCATTGATGTAACATACAGCATTCATCATTTCATATCACATTCAAGTGCATCAATTCAGCATATTTTAAAGCAATTAATAAACTAATCCTGAGCATGAAATGATTGACAAACAATGATGTTAAATTGAAGAGAAGACAGTAACATTAAACATTTGAATTATTTGATTTTCATGAAAACATGAACCAGGATTACCAAAAAATGGTAATAATAGTACAGGGTGTCCCTGAAAAAAGGGAACACATGATTATGCGTGAATTACTTGATAATTCCAAATTATTTCTCAGTAAATATACACATGATTGAAAAGCCTATTTTCTCTTCTTTCATATGACACCAAAAACATTATCAATAAATCATGCATGACCAATAACAGACAGCATGTAGTGACAGTGTCAGAAACCCCAATTGTCCAATATCAAGATATAAAATGATATTGAATCAATAATTGTTAAAAATATACATCATTTCAAAACTCCTATTTTCTTCTTGCATAATGAACTAAAAGAAACAGCCATACGCTTACTTTCGACAATTGGATTTCCAACACTGCCACTTTAGATTGTTTGAAATTGGTCTTGTGTGATCTACTCATCATATTTTTAGTGTGATATGATAAAAGAGAAATGATGTATACTCTAATAACAATGTTATTTGGGATTCTTGAGTAATTTATCTTTGAAATTTGGTTTCCTTTTTTTCAGGGACACCCTGTGAGAAAATTACCTTTTTAATACAATTGCAGATTTGGCAGAATTTTGGTAAAACAGATATACCGGTATTGAAATATTATGGCAAAGATAATTCCATACAGGCTAAGCAGAACTAAAAAACATATTGCCAGAATCATGATGCTGGTAAATACAAAAGTCAAAACATTTCTTTTTATAAATGCTTTTCAGTGCTGAATAATAAATGCAAAATGAGTGACCCTTGCTGACATCATATTTGTACATACCGGTATGCTTTATAGAGGTTGTAGTAGTTGTAGTCATCGCACCATTGTGAAAAACCTTACAAGAATATGGAACACATGTCTTGCTACTAAGTATTCTTCAGTAATTTTCTTTACTAGCTGAAAAAAAATAATTGTCACTAGAAATTAAAACCCACATTCACTCTTAAAAGCTACATTCCACATCAAAATTCTTCTTTAAATAGATTTTCATACACTTTCTTTCCTTGTCTACAAATATATAAATTTTAAAAATCTAACCTGGTATCAATTGTGACATGCACAGACTAGAAAGACAACAATCACAAGAGACCTATCCTAAACCTAAATTATAACCATAACAAATGAAGGATATACCCAATTGTAAACTAGACTCAAGTTGCTCTGATTGGAGTCTAGGAGAATATGTGCCATATCAAATTCTAATCCAATATGTTACATAGGAACCTCATGTTATTATATTATATGAACATTCCCCCCCTCCCCTCCCCCCCAAAAAAAACATGCTTGAATAATATGTGTACCGTATATGATATCACATTGAGAGTTAAGCTGAAATTCTGTCAATCAACTCTAGGCCCCCTACATTTAAAAACTACATAATACAATATCACACTCTCACTTAAGCTTTTACTTAGCAAAGTAAAGTTTTGGGATATTCAATAAAAACATGCATTCAGTGCCTCAGTGGAAAAGGAAAAGCACAAATCTGTCTATGCAATGGAAGGACATTATTTATAATATTAAGATATATACAATACAAAATAAAATCAAGGTAAAAAAACACAAAAAGAACAGGGAAACATCACAGATAGAAGTAATTTTGAAATAGAACCTTGTTTATAGCAAATTAATGTGTGTGTCTACGTGGTGGAGACAATACTGTTCCATGATACTACACTGAATCCTGAGATGAGAAAAAATGTTACAATAAATATAGAGCAAATGTAAAACAAGATTTACACTCTATAATCAAAGTACTGCATCTTAACCAGTTTGTCCTATCTATGTAAAAATGATGTATAGATCACTCTAGCTTCTAACATTTTTTTGTCATTTAAATATGTTTATATTTGCCTATCATTCACATAAAGACATTTTCACATTTGCACACTTCACATTTGATTATTACACTAATTTGTCTTCATTTATTAGAAGACGGTTTTGACTATTATCATATCTTACTTTCAAACCATCTAAGCAAAAAGTCCAAATGATCTCAACAGTTTTAATGGTATGGCACTGTAATGACGACTGAAGTAGAGTATTGGGTAAGGGGAACATCTTGCTTGCAGCATTGAATGAACAAACCCTGACAGATGTAGTCCTGAAACAAGTTTAAAACGGGATGAAGTTGGGTGGATACTTGACAGGAAGCCAGTTGACAGCATGTTCTACAATGTGATCCCATCCTAAAGACTTGTACACCTATTGAAAGAAACCAAAAATGAAGCATGATTTATTTCTCATAGGCAAATATCCAGAAAGTCTAAATAATCAGTTTTCAAGTAGTACAGTGAAACCTCGTTATAAAGAGCTCTAATATAATGAGGTATCTGTTATATCAAGGTAACTTTGCTGGATCCAGCTCTTTATATTCCTTTGTTTTTTACCCTCATATAACAAGATTCCTGATATAACAAGGTAATTTCCATGGTCCCAAGGACTTTGTCATAACAAGGTTCCACTGTATCATAAAAGTTTCCTAAAGCATGCTATCATATCAAATAGAATCATCATTGCACAGCAATTACAAAACCAAAATCAACAACAACAACAATAGCAATTATCATCATCACCATACCTCAATAATCCTGAGTTCACCATCCTTAGTAGGTCTAGATTCCATTTCTTGTTGCTTGAGCATGCACTTGAGTCTTCGTCCTTTGTGTTTGCTGACCTGAGCATGTCTGGTAGTGAAGAGTAACACCTACACAAAACAACAATCATAGATACAATCATAGATACAATCATAGATACAATCATAGATACAATCATAGATACGATCATAGATACGATCACAGATACGATCATAGATACGATCACAGATACGATCATAGATACGATCATACATACGATCATAGATACGATCATAGATACGATCATAGATACGATCATAGATACGATCATAGATACGATCATAGATACGATCATAGATACGATCATAGATACGATCATAGATACAATCATAGATACAATCATAGATACGATCATAGATACAATCATAGATACGATCATAGATACAGGTAGGATTTTGTATTATTGCATTTAAGCAAAGGAAACTGATAACATGCAAAATATTAGATGAATAGATTTACAGTCAAACCTTCAGGTAAAAACCTCTCAAGGGAAACCTGAAAAGTGGTCTATATAGGCAGGTGGTCTTTATGTACAGGTTCCTTTAGTACAGGTTTCAATGAGAAACCATATTCAAGGGAAACAAAAAATGTGGTCTTTCTAGACAGGTGGTCGCTTAAGCAGGTTTGACTGTATTACAACAGTTATCAGTGATAAGAAGAGAAAGATAAAGCAGTATAATGGGAAAAACACCTCAATATCATGAATCAGTTAGACTTTAAATTACACAAACGGGTTTAATCCCCAAAATGGCTTATCATATCTACATATATGTCTCTATGAAGATCCTGGATGAAAAACAACGATCTATCATATCTGAGTAAAGAAACTAGATGGAACTTCGACTGCGCGCAGTCGAAAATGATGCCTCCGCCATAGAGCGTTTTACAAACCAAAACGGAAGCAATTTTTAATATTTAAGTTTGATAGTAATCCATTAACAGGTTCTCAGAATATCGCGATTACAAGCTATTTTTCATATACATGGCTCTGCAAGATATTCCTGTCCTGAGATTGATTGTAATCCATCTGTCGGTTCTAATTATAATGCGTTAACAAGCTATTTATATGCATACACAATGAGCCCATGACCTTTGACCTCATGACCCTAAAATCTAATCAGTTCATTGGCTCTGCAAGATGCATGTCTAGAGTTTGATGGTAATCCGTCCACTGGTTCTAATGATAGTGTGATCACAAGCTGTTTTTGCCTACATAATGATCCCTGTGACCTTTGACCTTGTGACCCCAAAATCTAATCAGTTCATTGGCTTTGCAAGATACATACATGACTTAAGTTTGGCGGTAATCCATCGATCGGTTCTTGAGATAACGCGATCACGAGAACGGGACGTACGGACGGACGGACGGACGGACAGCCAGAAAACATAATGCCTCCGGCTACTTTGTAGCGGAGGCATCAAAAAGTTAAGTAGGTGTAATCTATCACAAGAGAAACTGTATCAGAGGATAAAATACCTTCTTTTCTTCAGCATCAGCCCATTTCAAGAGGTCTGTATAAGTATGTTCCATTTCATCTCTGAGTGCCATGTCTTCATCAGGACATGTTGAAGAGCTGACTTCTGATGGTACAGTGACTGATGTTGTTGTGGATGTGGTAGGTGTTGTCGATGAAGTGGTGGTGGTGGCGGCGGCGGCGGTTGTGGTAATGATGGCAGTAGAAGAATCCTTTTCTACTTGGTTGGTCTCAGCTGCAGCTAGAAGCTGATCTGCCAGAGCAACACCCTTTAGACATAGTGCTGATACAAGATGATGTTTCTGCTTCTCCATTTCCCTAGTAACCATCAGATTGAAAAACATCAAGTTATCATCGGTGAAAACTATGGGACTATTTTATTTTCCTATAGTTGAAATTGCTTTAGTTGTTCATAAGATATTGTATTCTGGCTATAGTATTTTGCTAAAAATATCCAAAGAGGCTAGGGTGTTTGACAGATGCAATTTTAAAGTCACTTATTTCTAGATTCATGTTACAATTCAATATCTTACTTCATGAGCTTCAATTGTAATCGTAACACAGAATTGAAATGTAACAGTATACACATATGGCAAGCTATCAAAGGTGGTTTCCCTCAAGTTCTATGTAAGGTGTGCTGAGCCATCTTTTGTTCAAATAAGCAAGGAAACATCTAGATCTTATGTGACTTAAGTCCTTTGACAAGGCATTAATCTACATTTGCCACTCCATACCCAGGAGTGAAATGGGGACCCGGTAGGATGACGAAAGCATTTGTGTTTATTAACTGCCATATATTATGCCCTCATGGTGACCATATGGTAGGAATACTCCCCAGGGAGTGGAGATGGTGCACATTGTGCGTGGATGAATCCGTGACCGGGTAATAATATCTGTAAGCGCTTGGAGACGGCATTTTGTATTAAGCGCTATATAAATCTACATTATTATTATTATTATTATTATTAAAGGAGATTTAAGATAAAGTTGCTACCCTAAAACACAGATATACAGAAGATAAAGCATGGATGGAATGACAATAAAAGCCAATGGCAAAGGCAGAAATAGATGCAGAATTTCTAGTAGTTACACCAACTTACTGTTTTATGCTGACAGCATCCGGTCTTGTGTCATTCTTTACTGCTACAAACATAGCCAATTCAGATTGGTCAATCAAGGAAATAACCTGATTGGCAGCTTCTACGATGTCTTGAAGGTTTTTGCTTCTCTCCTACGCAAAGAAAAGAACATAAAGAACATTTAGAGCTTCTCTTCTGAAATTAAAGGAAGTAACATTACTTTCTCTTCAGATAGAGACAATGAGATCATATTAAAAATAAAGATGATTGCCACTGAGTTTCAGTATATTATTTCTGTCTTTATTTCAAGGTATTACAGGCTCGTTCAGATATGAAGTGGTATTAAAACCATGACAGGTTTTTTTTAAATGTGTTTATGAATGGCAACTGCACGCAACAAAGGTCCAGCGCGTATTCACCCATCATAGTTTCTACCTGTGAGCTCTGTGTTGAACTATGAAAAAATGTGAAGCATATTACATTTACATCATCCCAAAAAAGTATCTGACACGGTTTACCAGGTTTACCAAATCATATCTGCACAAGGGTTAAAGGGTGGTAGAGGTACTCAACTTCTAAAATCATTAGGCAATATTGGATCAATTTGTTAAAAGCAAGAAGATAACCCATCATTTTACTGTTCTATAATATATTTGATTTAGAAAAACATCAAGTAAATTATAACTCAAGTTTCACTTTTTATTTTATTTTATACATATGCAAAGCACAGAAAATAATATGCATGCCCTGTTTCCATACTAAATACTCATCACTTTAAAAAAAAAAACCTGTAATACATTTATTCCAAAATTTAAAATAGATTTTTTTGCAAAATCCAACTACAGGAGTTGACTTCTAACAAGTCAATACTCTTTTCATAGAGAAACAGCTATGCCTATGGAAGGTTCAGCATATTTCCCTGTGTTCGATCATGGTATTACCTTCTGATTTTCTTTCTTGTTTAATTGAGCAACATAGAGAGGTAGATGCGTGGGATACTGCTCGGCAAGCTCCTTGTACAGCTCATCACCTTCAAGTCTGATACACAAACAAACAAACAAAATAGACATTTCTTGAACGTTAAAGAAAAAAAGAACAAAGAAAAAGAAAAAAAAAGGAATGTTTTCATTATTCTTAAAGATAAAGTTGAGTTCTGGTCATGCGATTGCATTGTGAAAGAAACGGTGTGGAATCGATCAGAAAAAGTTGATCATGTAGCATATAAGTATTGGTGTGTACTGCAAGGTTCTGGAGTCATCAAAATGATAAGAAATTTGGCCCAGTCTTGGTAAAGTAACAAGCACTGCACACAAAAAGATGTACATGGGACTACACAAACATGTGGCACAAAAATCGGGCCTCATTTTTAAGCTGTTACTTGTCATATTTAGAAATATGAAGGCATTTGAAGAGCCATGCTTTTCAGGGAACATTTTTTCTCTGATGTTCTTCCACACTTGCATAATAACAATGATAATGCTCACAAATTATTTTTCACCTCTACCCAGAACTCATGCCCTTCTCTTTAACCCAAAGCTCCATAGCTAATCTTCTGAAAGGCATCGTTAAACAATGCCAAATCTGAGATGCATGGCCCTACGTGTTATCAGCGTCTGTGATATGGTGTATATTAAAGCCCTAAAAAAATTTCGCTTCAAAATGATCATGAAGTGCCTCAAAAAAGTAAAAATCTTTGATTGACTGGTTTTACCATACGGGTACCCCGGTACTCACTTTCCCCAATAGACTGTAGTTTTATAAAAACCGTTGGGAAAAAGGTTTTTGAAATTTTGAATTCCAATCATAAATATCTTGATAATCAGACGGGCGATCAGCTTGTAAACGTCATGGGATTCCTGACTGACCTAAAGGTTTATAATTATGATTGAAGCATGAGCTAAATCCAGGATTTTGTTTAGAATCTGAGACAAAGATACCCAATCCCTTTCAGAGTCTCCATTCATTAGTGGGGAAGTATCTTAGCTTTAATTATCAAAAAAAAAGAAGAAGATTAACATAACATGATCATAATGATTGAAAAAATCAACTCAAGGGCAATCCAATACCCTAATTCTATAATGCCTATAAAAGAGTCATGAATTTGTTTGTTTGTTTGACCTGACTGCTAAGAAAGCATGTGTATGCTTGTAAGTAAGCAACTAGTTACTTGTAAGTAAGCAAAGTCAACAAGTTTGATTCGGACTGCTTCACTCTGTATATGCAAGCAATACTATCAATGACATGGAATTTACTGGTGAAGTTCGCCTGTAAACAGGAACTACATGTATACCATTGCACCTTGGTTTCCTCCTACTCGTACAAAGAGTGCAGTGGGATCTTAACATGCATAGGTAGTGACTCTCCTACTCAGCAAACGTCCATTTAAAGCCCCTCTGTACTAGTTTGGCCAGGAGGGATTAGAGGGATTAGAGGGCTTTGCTGGGTTAGGTGGTTATCTCATCAATTCAGCTCTCAGTTAACATAAGAAAAAGGGGATCATGGGGGACCAACAGGGGGACCAACAGAGGGAGCAAGTAGCTACAAGAGGTACAGTGTGTTTTTAAAGAAATATCTGAGGGATAGAGTGTTCTCCACTATACTGCAGTAATCTGTGGCAGCTCTATTTTGTGTGTGTGAACTAAACAAATGGCAAGTAGGGATGAAAAAAGTAGCTGCGCGCAACAAAAGTCCCTGCATACTCACTGCTCTGTGTGTTATAGGATACAAAAATATTAAATTCAGTATGCGGCAATTTACTGTGGCATGTGTGAACAAGTCTTAACTCACATGATGTCTACACACTATGAAAGAGGGAAGGGGTATGTTCACACACAAATAGAGCTTCAGTCATACACCTGGGCCCGTCTTATAAACAGTTGAGATTAATCGCAACTTATTTGCAATCGATATTAATCGCATATATGAACATAAGAGATAGGAGAATGCAAACTTGCGATTAATTAGAGGACCTGCGATAGATTTGGATCAATCGCAAATCTCTATAAGACGGGCCCCTGGGCTGGATTTGAACCCATGATCTATTGTACAACAGGCAGATGCTTTACCAAGCGAGCCAAATTGCCTCCTAGAAGTCTCTTTCGAATGTCAACGTCACAATGCCTGAGATTTTTGTTAGAGTTTGTATTGAATTGAGCAGAACAAGGACAAGCAGTGCTGTAGCTGAACTGCCATATTTACAAAATATGAACATCACAGTTCAGCACAAAAAAAAGAAGAAAAAAAAGGTAAACCAAAATGCACTAAAACATGATGGTTGAATAGACCGGGTTATTAACATATTCAAATTTATGGATGTTTCTTTCCTGGGGACCTAGTGACAAGGTATTCATTAGGGCTGTGCATTAGCGTGTACTCGGACGCCATTTTTTTTCTTCTTTTTTTTTTCCACCACCGTACTGCGGTGGAAGTATCCCAGGTCTGTCTCCGAAAACCCACGCGATTTTACTTCCAGGTGCAGTTGAAGGCACCGATTTGTGCTTTTGAACTTGTCACAGATAATAGTAACAATGCTGTTTTTAAAATCAAAGATGACAAACAAATTTTCCTCCGAGTCCAAACAGAAATCTGGACATTTGGTCCCAGTTTCTGAGTGGTGAGTTGACAGTGATTGAGCTGGGAGACATTTTTACCCACGGTACCATGCCGGTGCTCTTCCGGGCACGGGTAACATTTGGCCTGCACAGTGCCAGGTGAACGGGCAAAAAAAAGAAACAAGTGAAACGCTCTCGGCGGTCTCGCCTGCATTACGCAATTCGGCATTATGCAATTCGATATGATGAAAATTTGAGGTTGGGACATTATTTTTATAGGCGGGGTGGCCCATTTGCAGACCCCCGAAAATGAAATCCTCTGAATATAATAAGCATTTTGAAGTGAATATTGATTATGAATCATCAGAATAATTATTTACTGTATCATAAGAATACAATATAATGAGATTTAGTGTATGGGTAAGACTACAAATGTTTCAATGCTTGTCAGTAATTTACAAATAAAGTTATCTAATAAACTTTTTAAGAAAAGAGGATTTTTCAGCACTTTGTGTAAAAACAATTGGAAGGTAGAACCCATCTACATCACATCACGTCTCATTAGCATAATGAGAACATTATTATGAGATATACTCCAATATATATTATCCAAACATCAATATTGTCACCTAGCTGTAACTGATCATGTACATACTAGGCCTGGGATCGAATACTAAAATTACTATTAGAATATTCATGGGAAAGTACTCGAATGATTCGAATATTTACTTTCATGAAATATGAAAAAATAACAATTTATTTATTAATTCTCATATTAAATTTTGATAACATAATCCAAGTCTACTGACCTAAAATGACCTTTGACCTTGACTTTGTGACCTGGAATTTGTGTCACATGAGTAGTGATACTTGATAGCCCTTGGGTACAAGTTTCATGGAATTTGAACAAACACTTTTGAAATTATGCTAAAATTTCAAAATCTTGATGTTGATGCCACAACAAAGTCTAAGTTTCCAGACCTGAAATGACATTTGACCTTTACTTTGTCACCTAAAAGACTAATAACATGATTGGTGATACTTGATAACCCTTATGTTCAAGTTACATGGAATAGGAATGTATACTTTCAAAATTATGATAACAATTAAAAAAATCTTAGCCTGATGCCACAACATAGTTAAGTTTGTTGACCTGAAATGACCTTTGACCTTGACCTAGTGGGCTGAAATTCTACTCACATGATTGGGGATACTTGATAACCCTTTAGTTCAAGTTTCATTGAATAAGACCTTATACTTTCAAAATTATATTAACAATTAAAAACTTAACCTTAGGTTAAGTTTTGATGTTGACGCCATAGTCGCCGCCGTCACCGGAAAAGCGGCGCCTATGTCTCGCTTTTTGCTACGCAGGCGAGACAAAAATGGCGGCCGAGTATACAAGTACGAGAAATCGTACTTGAGTAGTTGTCAACAGTGCGAGTTCTCGAATATTCGAATACTCGTCGTAGCCTTAGTATTCACTAACCCGTTATGAATGAATGAATGAACTACAATACTTGGCATCCAGTCTGCATACATTACTTCTTGCTATGTCGGGCATGCCTTGGGCAAGCTTTCACATTGTCAAGAACAACCTTTCTTTAAACAGTATGCATAAAATTTGAATATGTTAGTAACCGGTCTATTACAGCACTATGAACAAGAAACTTACTTTGATAGCCAGCTGATCTTCATATCCCTGGTTGCTTCTGCAAACTCCTCTTCTTTAGTCTTCTCCTTTTCTTTGGCAGATTTCTCTGGTTTGGGTAGATGAGACTTGTGTGGGGATTGGGTCAACACATACACAAACGGATAGGTGTCCTGGAGAAATAAAGAAAAAGAAAAGGGACATCTGTTATGTTACACGTTGTTCCAATATGATTACTGTTCATTACAAGGTCATGGATCTTGTTCAAATGTGCTTGATAACTAATGAAATGTTACTAGTGACTCTATAGCCAAATGACTTCGGGAGCAGCCAGGATGTCTTTGAAACATAATGCAATAGTGTATCCCACATATATAAAGCCAAGTCCTGTTCATAAATAAAAGGGTAAACAAAAGTATATAAATGAATAAAAAGTGTTACAAATGTTTGCTTGTAAATGAATGACAAGTGGCAATAATCTAGGATAAAATATAGCTGTATGTGCAATGACCCCTATGCATACTCACCATTAATTCTGTATGTTATAGGACTATACTCGTCTTGTCTAAGTTTGAAACAGTGGTATTTTTAATGACATGGTTTACAATCTCATTTCAGAATGGGCCTTTATTAAACATAAAGACCAGTTCTGGTCATGCGATTGCATTGTGGAAGAAACGTTGTGGAATCGATCAGAAAAGGTTGATCATCTAGCATATAAGTATTGGTGTGTACTGCAAGGTTCTGGAATCATCAAAATGATAAGAAATTTGGCCCAGTCTTGGTAAAGTTACAAGCACTGTACACAGAAAATTGTATATGGGACTACGCGACCACGTGCGCGATATCTATTTTGTCCCAATAGATATAATAATTTACCAAATATATCAATTAGTAGCAATTCCCGGCAAAATTTGTATCATCACGTATTAGTCAAAACATATTCTTTCACATGATCGGTAATGAGAGCTTCCATTTCATTTTTTTGAGAGAGGGGTGTTTCCAAAACTGGTCTTTACCTTTAAAAGCCTCGTTCAGATATGACCTGGTAAACTGCATTAGATATTTTTATGATGACTGGAGTGTAATGCGTTAACAGTTCTTTATATCATCACACAGAGGTAAGTGAATACGCATAGGAATTTTATTGCGCACAGTACCATTCATTTTCACGTTTAAAATAAAAGCGGTAGTTATTTTGCGAGGTTTACTGAATCATATCTGAATGATCCTTAAGATACTACCCCATGAGCGGTTCATACAAGAACTTGTTGACCACGAGTGCTTTCGCAATATCTGCACTCATGAGTTGAGCTGAAGGATGTTTTATCTTAGCAAGTGGCCTTTAACAGTACAACCAGGGCTTAACATCAATGAACCAAAATAGACTTTTAAGTAAACTTGAAATCAAACAGGAAGCTTGGTTTCCTGACTAAGACAAAACCAAAAATTGTGGTTCACATGCATAAACCAGTGTAGGAGTTTAAAGTGAGTGATACAGGAGGTAGAACTTAAATGTGTTTTAAATTCACAGTACCGTACTTTATTTCAAGAGATTTAATAGTGGCTACTGAAAACATTTCCCTGGAAATAGCAATTGTGAAAAACAACATATAATAGAGAGATACAACAACATGATAATGAAAAAGTAACAGCCAAATAAAGGGCCTAGGAAATAGGGAGAGAGAAAGGTAGCCTCGCGACTCGTAGCGAAATGTAGTGGCAAGAAAAGGCGCATCCCAAACGCAAACTGAATAATTGTTGAAAATTTAAATTTTATCACACAGAGGTAGAACCACATCATTAGGATATGGAGCTGGTAAATGCATTATACCATCTTGATCAGGCTTTACGTTACCTAAACTTTCATTCCGACATGTCGAAAAAGAGCTTTTGATTAACAAATATCACTAACTATTATGCATTTTGTGTTCCGGACGCGTCTTTTCGTGCCATTCCATTCCGCTATTAAAGCTACCTTTTTTTTAAGTGCACATATTTGAGTCACATTTGGTTGTTTGATTATATTTGGGGTTAAAAAAAATAGTGTGTAACAAGGAACTTAGGTGTGTCATTTAACTACAGCATCATTTTCGCTGTAAGAATCTTTTGCAAACATTTAAAGCTGCGTCATTCATCATTCAGACATTTTGCGGCATGAAACTTTTGCAAATATGAACCAATCATGAAATTGACAATTTCTGATTTTAGAGTACTGCCAGAACTTAACAGATAGCACATCATTATAGGTTCTCTAAAGAGAAAAGACAGTCCTGAACCATACATTTTCGAATAACTTGAAATTTTAGTCATTTTGTGTTTTGGTAAAAATGGGAAATTTGTCAGCCACTACATCACAGAGATATTACAGGTTCAGCCAATTTGAAGAGCCCATACCTATTGTGATCACAACGGTCAACAAATCATTAATTTCTCAGTTTTTGTCTGATTTTATTCAAACTTTCACCAGTCTGCTTCTCTAATTTTTCTGCTTTCTCATAGAGAAGTTTGCTATCAAGGTTGGAATTCCCTTTTAAGACTCTAGCCTAGTACCTGTAGTATCATATCTCACTTATACCATAGTATTTTTTCCCCACATTATTCATGAATATATCAATACTGTACCTCAGTAATTATCTTTCTTTTTTTTTACAGGAATTAATCAGTAGAAATCTGTAAGCATGAAACTGTACTTTGTTATAGCTGAATAGAGCTGCATAGAGGGACTTTCCAGTCTATTTTGCACTTTTAAAAGTTCATCTTTATTATCATCTTTTACCCACTCATTCTTTACAGTCAGACTGACATGTGTATATACTTTTGTGTAGGTACTTGTGTATGCAGTATTTTGTATGTATGTGTGTGTGGGTATGGTGACTGTATCATATTTAATATAATTTGTTTTATTTAGGGCCCTATTTATAAGTAATTTGCTTCTTTGTGGTCCCGGCCATATATTTGCTTTGTATTTTGTATGTTTAATGTATTCTAGTTTGTATTGTATGTTTTGCTTTTACATGCATATGGTTAAATAAATTCAATTCAATTAATAAATTCAATTCAATAGTGATACTATCCTTTGTCATGCAGAATACTAAACTTGGTTCAGTGGTAAATGAACACACATTAGTCAAGTGCACATATCAACAGAAAGAGACTAATAACAAGAGAGGACCAGAGGAGTGAAAGGATAGGCTCATGCAACACATCTCAAGGCATAAAGACTTGTTATTCTAAAGGTTTACATGCATAGGTGAGCACTTGAACTGGAGTATCTGGCAAACTTATTTCTTAAATCTATATGGAACAAACAAATTCTGTATTAGTCCCATTTCATATAACTTTGAAGTATTTCTGACAAAATCACTGTTTTTCAATAACCTAAATTTGTCAAAAAAAACCGAGACATGCACTAATAATTCCATCAGTTTTCACTTTCTAATGGAGGAAAACAAAATCTCAAAACAATTTTATAACATTCATACATATGTCCCTTGGTTGCTTACTTACAAGCATACACATGCTTTCTTAGCAGTCACTTAAAACAAACTAACAAAAAAAATTCATCAATGAGATGTAATTACAATCATGTGTCAGGAGTTTCAAGAAAAGTTCTGACTGTTCTAAATTTCATCATGTAAACTCTCAACTTTTTAAAGAACTGAATAGATTTTCGATAGTATAGACTTACAGGCTTTAATCCCAAGTTCCTTTTGCCCTCTGACCCCAAGCCTGCCGCATGACCTCTCTTGCCCTTTACCTACAAAAGGTTAAAGGCCAAATGGAAGTGAGAGTACAACAAATGTCACCGCAAAACATTCTCAGCAGGCATTAAATGTATTAACAATCATGCAAATCAGTTCAAGCTATGTCTTCTGACAGACTGAGTTCACGTAAATGTCATATACAGCATATCAAGAATGCACACTGTAAAATTAAACTAAACATCAAGCCCACGACAAATGTTAATTCGTCCAAGAAAAATCCATGCTACAATAAAGTTACACTGAGCAATACTTAACATTTGCAATCTATGTTCCCAATTACTGATTTTAATCATGTGAATGTCTTGAAGTATCATTCGGTCAAGGTCACAAATTCATGTTTTGCTTGTCTGTTTGTTTTTCATGCTGCGTTTTGATGATTTCCTTCAAAGTTACAAGTGGACAGCAAGTTCCATTTGTCACCGTTTTTCCCTTCATAGACAGTGTTTCTCTTTGGGAATCAAACTAACAATGTCTACCATGTACTTCGCTAGAATTAAATCTGGTGATGTGGTTGCAACCTTATCTGTATGAAGTGTAAAATAGTAACTGTTTCATGTTTACCGCCTTACCAGTTAAAAAGTAACTGGAGGTACAATATTATTAACCCGGTCACTGCATGGACTTTATTACGATTCTGCCCTTTACAGTGCACACCTCCACTCCCACGGGAAGCATTCAAGCCAATCGCCTTGTCTACGGGTGCGCACATGCGTATCCAAACCATGAGCCATGAGAAGGAAAGGTGGCTGCTTGTTTTTCAAAATGCTTTATATGGATAAATATGGTATTCATAACAATCTACTGGAATGGTTCTGCAGTTATATACCTAATAGAAAACAAACTATTATTGATGTTTAATAACTGACAGTAGAACGGGGGAGGGGGCAATGGCAAAAAAAAAGGAAAACTAGATGGAACTTCCAACTGCGCGCAGTCGAAAATGATGCCTCCGCCATAGAGCAATTTTACAAACCAAAATGGAAGCAATTTTTAAAATTCAAGTTTGATTGTAATCCATCTGTTGGTTCTAATGATAACGCGATCACGAGCTATTTTGAGATACATAATGAGCCCTGTGACCTTTGACCTCGTGATCCCCAAATCTAATCAGTTCATTGACTCTGCAAGATACATACATGACCCAAGTTTGGCGGTAATCCATCAATCGGTTCTTGAGATAACGTGATCACAAGCTATTTTGCATACATAATGAGCCCTGTGACCTTAGACCTTTGACCTCGTGACCCCAAAATCTAATCAGTTCATTGACTCTGCAAGATACATACATGACCCAAGTTTGGCGGTAATCCATCAATCGGTTCTTGAGATAAAGTGATCACGAGCTATTTTTGCATACATAATGAGCCCTGTGACCTTTGACCTTTGACCTCGTGACCCCAAAATCTAATCAGTTCATTAGCTCTGCAAGATACATACATGACCCAAGTTTGGCGGTAATCCATCAATCGGTTCTTGAGATAACGCGATCACAAACTATTTTTGCATACATAATGGGCCCTGTGACCTTTGACCTTGGACCTCGTGACCCCAAAATCTAATCAGTTCATTAGCTCTGCAAGATACATACATGACCTGAGTTTGGCGGTAATCCATCAATCGGTTCTTGAGATAACGCGATCACAAACTATTTTTGCATACATAATGGGCCCTGTGACCTTTGACCTTGGACCTCGTGACCCCAAAATCTAATCACTTCATTAGCTCTGCAAGATACATACATGACCCGAGTTTGGCGGTAATCCATCAATCGGTTCTTGAGATAACGCGATCACGAACTATTTTTGCATACATAATGGGCCCTGTGACCTTTGACCTCGGACCTCGTGACCCCGAAATCTAATCACTTCATTAGCTCTGCAAGATACATACATGACCCGAGTTTGGCGGTAATCCATCAATCGGTTCTTGAGATAAAGCGATCACGAACTATTTTTGCATACATAATGGGCCCTGTGACCTTTGACCTTGGACCTCGTGACCCCGAAATCTACTCACTTCATTAGTTCTGCAAGATACATACATGACCCAAGTTTGGCGGTAATCCATCAATCGGTTCTTGAGATAACGCGATCACAAACTATTTTTGCATACATAATGGGCCTTGTGACCTTTGACCTTGGACCTCGTGACCCCAAAATCTACTCACTTCATTAGCTCTGCAAGATACATACATGACCTGAGTTTGGCGGTAATCCATCAATCGGTTCTTGAGATAACGCGATCACAAACTATTTTTGCATACATAATGGGCCCTGTGACCTTTGACCTTGGACCTCGTGACCCCGAAATCTAATCACTTCATCAGCTCTGCAAGATACATACATGACCCGAGTTTGGCAGTAATCCATCAATCGGTTCTTGAGATAACGCGATCACGAACTATTTTTGCATACATAATGGGCCCTGTGACCTTTGACCTTGGACCTCGTGACCCCGAAATCTACTCACTTCATTAGCTCTGCAAGATACATACATGACCCGAGTTTGGCGGTAATCCATCAATTGGTTCTTGAGATAACGCGATCACGAGAACGGGACGTACGGACGGACGGACGGACGGACAACCAGAAAACATAATGCCTCCGGCTACGTTGTAGCGGAGGCATAAAAAGGCACTGCTGTGGCCTTCACTAAAGCTCGCCATCTTCCTCTTTCTCTAGCTATATTTGTAGCTCTTACCATACTTCCACCTGACCAGACCTTTGTTTCATCTGTCCAAGCTGTTGTCGGAGGACCTCTACCTAGTATTGTCTATTTTGTATTTATTCCACATGTTCACGCTATACCTCAATGTCTGTATCATCCAATTATTCTCATGGCATTTCCCTCATTCTGGATGGAAATGAAGATGGATAAATGACTCAAGTAAGCAATGATATCCATGGGCTATCATACTTTTAAACACAAAATGCACTGAGCAATCTGGCATGCTCGCCAGTGTATGCGATGAAGATGTGGACAGTACCTGGCATGATGGTCATCGCTTGCACATCATTTCGCTTGCATATTATTTAGAACCTCTGGCAATGTAATGATAATAATAACTTAACGTTTTTGTATAGCATATAACATATAGATGGAGCAAACAAATTGAAAGATTGACAAGTTAATAAAAGTACTTTAAACTGGATACAGGACTGGACGGGTAGCCAATATATATTTCTTAAAACTAGGGATATTAAATTCATCTTGCTCTGTTTGTATTATGAGTCGCGCTGCTGAATTTTGAACTAGTTGTTATCTTTGAATTTGATAAGACGTACTTGTAGGTAGGCAGGTGTTCGTCTCTGAAGGTTTAGTCAATCACTACACACTTGATAGCCTTCTGCACAGGTCTACACATTATGTGCAGCAAATAACTCACATGGATACTAATTTGCATGGTTTCAGATGCATGATATTCATATCAGAAAATAGCTCTTATTTATTTCCAATGACAGAACATAGAAAACAACCTGGGCCCATATTCATAAAACATAAAGCAAGTTGCCAACTACATGTGCGCCCTAGTTACCATCTATGGAGTAGCCAACTTGCGCAACTAGTTGGGAACTTAATAATTATAATATTCCACTTTTATATAGCGCTTAATACATCAATGATGTCTCCAAGCGCATTACAGATATATTATTACCCCGGTCATCGGATTCAGGCTTGCCCGCACACAATGTATGCACATTCTCCACTCCCTGGGGAATATTCCAGCCAGGCGTCATTTATACAGACCCTCACAATGCTGAGCAAACTACATTAGCTTTTGCATCCTACCGGGTACCCATTTAACACCTGGGTGGAGAGTGGCAAATGTAGATTAATGTCTTGCCAAAGGACGTTTGTGCCGGGCTAGGATTTGAACCCCATACCTTGTGATCTGCAGTCAGGTGACCTATCCACTAGACCACAAAACCTCTTACCATTGTGTACCTTCTGGTAGAGTAGACGCGAGTGCAATAAATGACACGACAAACGTTGTCTCGTCTGCGTCTCATGATGCGAATGGGAATGCAACACGCATATGAAACTTATAAATGCTATTTCAGGCTATCAGCAGATCAGGAAGTCAACTTTAGTTACGCCAGTTTACACTAAGCAACAATGGTAATGTCGCATAGACTTTATCCCTGGGAGGACATTGCGTAAGAATGCTGTTAATATTATCCCAAAACTTTATTCTTATCCAAGTGGGGAACCAATGTTTGTAAAATAAAATAAAAAATACAGAGCAAACAAGAAAAATTCAACTGTCCACAGTCAAGAAATGTGCCTCCACCTCTGAAGCAATATCCCTCAAGTGCAATTTTCCTCATCTGATATAACTGTTGACCTGGTGACCCACTCCAAACGTTCATCATAAGGTACATGTGAGGTTTGATAAAACTGTAGTTTCACCTTTGACCTTGGTCAGATTTGACCCATTTTCTAACTTGAACAGCACCTTCAAGAGATGTACATGTGGTTTGACTTAGGTGATCCTAGCCTAAAGCTATAGAAAGTTATTGTGTGGACAGATATTTTCATGGAAAGTTCATTGACCCTTGACCTATTAAGTGGTCAGATTTGACTGATTTTTTACTTGACCTGTGCCTTCAAGAGATGTACCTGTGGTATGAATTTGGTGATCCTACCTCAAAGCTATAGAAAGTTATTGCATGTACAGTCCTTTTCAATGAAATATCATTGACATTTTGACCTTTGGCTTTGGTCAGATTTGACCCATTTTTTTGTATGCAAAATAATTCCAAGGTATCAATTTTTTTGGTTATGCAATCAAACTGGGGAATCTCTGAATATTCCAGACAAGATTTCAGTGCCAAGAGCCAACTACTTTGGCTTCTAAACAACAGTTTACTAGCACTTCAAGGCAGTTCAGGGAGTAATAATAAGGCCACACCTTCTCGTCCAACAAGTTTTTGGACCATTGTAAGAAAAACTTTCAAGAGTGAAAATTTGACATAAAAACTCACATATGAAAGCAGGACCTAATCGAAAATGAAAAAGTAACCCCCAAAATTGACTTGTTTTGTTTTCTTACCTTCTTTCCGAGTTCACTCTTGGCGAAGGTGACTTGTCCTGTTAGAATCTGTCCCAAGCTGGCACCCTTTGGTAGTTTGTCATCAGGAATTGGTGGTACAAACACAGGAACGCAGCCACCTCGTGGTACAGTCATGGTGGAACCAAACTTGGCTTTGCCATTGAGGGCGCCATTGACGGTTTGATAGACGTCGACGGATAGACTGGATGAGAGCTTCTGATCTATGAGTAGTACCATGTCTTTGAGTTTGTCTAGCATCTCCTTCCTATCATGTCTGACTTGAAGACGCAGTGTGTAGTCTCCCTTGTCAAGCTTCAATGTGTACTGTGACAAACAGAACAACAAATACTTGTCATGATAAACAATGAATGATTCCATAATCTTTGTAATTTAGTCAAGAAAACAAACAATGACCTGCAGAAAGTTACTGATTGGTTTAATAAACAAGTGAAACGCTCTCGGCGGTCTCGCCTGCATTACGCAATTCGATATGATGAAAAATTGAGGTAGGGACATTATTGATAGGCAGGTTTGCCCATTAGCAGGCCCCCCAAAATGAAATCCTCTGAATCTAATCAGCATTTTGAAGTGAATATTGACTAAGAATATGCAGACCTGAAATGACATTTGACCTTGACTTTGTCACCTAAAGGACTAATCACATGATTGGTGATACTTGATAACCCTTATGTTCAAGTTTAATGGAATAGGAATGTATACTTTCAAAATTACGATAAAAATTCAAGATCTTAACGTGATGCCACAACATAGTCTAAGTTTGATGACCGGAAATGACCTTTGACCTTGACTTAGTGACCTGAAATTCAACTCACATGATTGGGGATACTTGATATGCCTTTAGTTTAAGTTTCATTGAATAATAACTTATGCTTTCAAAATTATATTAAAAATTTAAAAACTTAACATCAGGTTAAGTTTTTGATGATGATGCCACAACATGGTCTAAGTTTGTTGACCTTAAATGACCTTTGACCTTGACTTTGTGACCTGAAATTCTCCTCACATGATTGGGGATACTTGATAACCCTTCAGTCCAAGTTTCATTGAATAAGAACTTATACTTTCAAAATTATATTAAAATTCAAAAACTTAACCTTGGTTAAGTTTTTGATGTTGACGCCGCCGTCGCCGCCGCCATCGGAAAAGCGGCGCCTATGTCTCGCTTTTTGCTACGCAGGCGAGACAAAAATCAGGAAGAAAATAATTCTATGAGTTTCAGGAGAAATGCAATGAATGTTTGTATAATAATGGTTTAATAATATATCACTTATTTTGTTTAAACATGTTCAATTCCTCAGAATTATCCTGGATGACTTACAGCAATTAAAGTAACATAGCTCAGAAATTTTTAACAACAGTGAAACAACTTTCAATAAAACAACCCCAAAATCGAATCAGAGTAGACCAGTTTTTGCCTAACATTTTCAAATATTATTATGCATACTTTTGAACAAAAGTTGTTCTTGACAAGCTGAAAGCTTGCCTAAGGCTTGCCCAACATGTAATGTATGTAGACTGGATTCCAAGTATTGCTGTTCATTCATTAATAACAGATTAATGGAATCTACCTCATCACCAGGTCCCCTGGAAAGAGACATCCATAAATTAAAATATGTTTGTAAACTGGTCTACCGGTATTGTTGATGGGATGGTGAAGTATTGAAGGACTATCTTCCTACTGGGTACAATACAAGATAGATAAAGAGAGAAGAGTATTACCTGATGTGGGTAGGCATCACCTGATCCCATGTAACGTTTGTTGCCATCGAACAACATCCAAAGCTGACTCTCATACTCAGATTCATACAGCAAATCACTCAGCAAGGGGCAGTTTGGTGTGATCTCTGAGGTCTTACTCTGTAAGAAGACAATCAAAGAACATTATGATGTCATTACAGTCCACATAACACTCCACATAACAGTCAACATACATACTCGACCCAGGTGAGGTAAATGGGTACCTGGCAGGAATTAATTCCTTGAAATGCTAGAGCGCTGTAATGGCAGCTAGGCTAAAGCCGGGGTAATAATTAGTGTGCCTTGGAATAGAACTTCTAGATAGATGGCGCTATAGAAATGCCTATTATTATTATTATTATTATAAATAATAATAATAAATAATAATAACAACGTTTCTTATAAAGCGCTTACCACCGAAGTCTCTAAGCGGAATCCTAACAATAGGTGTCAGCTCTGAAAAACTAGCTGACCAGCAAACGTGAACTTTGAAAGTAATACTGGAAAGCTATCCCCTAGCTGTGATGTAAATCTTATAGGGATTGTGAAAGGCAGTAAACAGATTTTTTTTGTGTTCACCCCTTATGATAGAAATGATAGATTGCCTGTACTATTACTATTGACCAAATGAAATATCTCATGTACTGATCTATTTTTTTTTTTTTTAATTATAATTTATATTTCTAATAATGGCTTCTTATTGTAAATATATGCTCATGTAAACAATTTCCATAAATGCTTAAATATGGATTTTGCAAGAAACACCACTGTTCCACTATAAAAAAAAAAATTCAATGTCAGTGGAAATTATTAACTCTCTAATTTGTCTTTCATTACATATTAAAATTCTATCAGAGCTAGCAAGTGTACCCTCAAAATAAATACTAGTCCTAAATTTAATCGACAATTTAAAAAAAAAAGAATTGGCAAAAATAAAAATGAGTTGAACAATGAAGGGATTATTATAATAATGCATTGTTTAGATTGCTAACAGAGATACACTATCGTAGTCTTGCCTTGAAAAACTTGATAATCAATTTACAGAGGAGGAAATTTTCAGTTCCAAATTAATCTATTTCACTAGGATTACACAATCCTCAAATTTAAAATACATGCAACATTATACTGAGGATACATTTTTCTGAAACAAAATCAGGTACCTGATGGAAGTTATAAGTCAGGATGAGTTCATAGATTTGCCTGCCCTTTGGTAGTACATCCCGTGAACCAAGAGGACGCAACTCACATTCATTAGGCCTGTAAATATTCAAACACAATCATAGGTCACATTACAAGTATGATTAAAATCCTTCATCATCCAGTGAAACTAACTATGAAACACCTGTACAATTCTACTACATTTGCCACTCTCCACCCAGGTGTTAAATGGGTACTGGTAGGAAAGAATTCCTTGAATGCTGTGAGCACCGATATCGGTAGCCTAGCAGAGCTGGGGTAATATTGGAGTGACTTGAGCAATAAAAACATCCAATATTATTATTACTATAATTTCTATTGGAATTTTCTTAATTACACCTTCTAATGGTTAAATTAATGTGCTCATCCAAGCATGAAAGTTCAAAACTTGAACTTAACTGATGTTGGTAGAGCATTAAATCTCCTTGAATTCGATATATATATTTTTAAATTCTATTGACAGTGAATTGACAAATAAAAAGGATGTCCACTTTCTTTTCTGCTGACCGTACAATCTACTCTAATCTCCCATGATACATGTATATGGATGGCTGTATCCCCTGACTGGTTTTCCTTACCTGAGAGGTTGCACACAATTCTTGATAGATATGGATGGACATAGTTCTTGTACCCTGAGAGTTGACTTCACGTATATCCTCCGTACTCCGTTAGCAGCATGCTGTCAAAATACAATCCAGAAATATTAATAAATCACTCAAAAAGAGAGATTAATGCAAAGAAAAAAAGAACTGATCCAACAAACTAGCAACCTTAGCGACAGACAAACAGACTGGTAAACATAGTATTTTGGATACTACAGGGTGTGGTAAGCATTCAGATCAGAGAAAAGGCTTGATTGGCTGGGAATGTTGTGACATCATATAACTTGTAGATGATCGGGCCTTTTCTCTGACTGGTAATACTCAAACTACCAATTTCAATATGACTATTCATATGACCATTTGGAACCTAAATCGCGGGGAATTCACATTCTAAACTTCTAAATTATGAATGCAATTTCTTCCAAATTTTAGACACAACAGGGTCATAATTTAAAGAAAAGGTTGAGGTCTAGGATAGGTGAAAACAAATTGTGAGCTTTTTCACTCTTTTTATGTTAGCATGGAAGAGTATCATAGAAAAAATGTCCCCTGAAAAGGATGGCTTTTCAAATGCCCTCATATTTGAAATTTGACAAGTCACAGCTAAAGGCTGTGGACCACAACCTTCATGCCACTTTTGCGTGGTCCCATATACACATTTCTGTGTGCAATGAATGTAAATATTAGCAAGACCGAGCCAATTTCTTTATCATTTTGATGACTCTAAACCTCACAGTATACACCAATACTTTAATTTGTGCTACATGATCAACCTTTCCAATCGCTTCCACACAGTTTCTTTCACATTGCAGTAGCATGACCATGACTCAACTTTATCTTTGAGAGTAAAGACTGTTAGTAAAGTGAGAGTAAAGACTGTTAGTAAAGTGAGAGTAAAGACTGTTAGTAAAGTGAGAGTAAAGACTGTTAGTAAAGTGAGAGTAAAGACTGTTAGTAAAGTGAGAGTAAAGACTGTTAGTAAAGTGAGAGTAAAGACTGTTAGTAAAGTGAGAGTAAAGACTGTTAGTAAAGTGAGAGTAAAGACTGTTAGTAAAGTGAGAGTAAAGACTGTTAGTAAAGTGAGAGTAAAGACTGTTAGTAAAGTGAGAGTAAAGACTGTTAGTAAAGTGAGAGTAAAGACCGTTAGTAAAGTGAGAGTAAAGACCGTTAGTAAAGTGAGAGTAAAGACTGTTAGTAAAGTGAGAGTAAAGACTGTTAGTAAAGTGAGAGTAAAGACTGTTAGTAAAGTGAGAGTAAAGACGGTTAGTAAAGTGAGAGTAAAGACTGTTAGTAAAGTGAGAGTAAAGATTGTTAGTAAAGTGAGAGTAAAGACTGTTAGTAAAGTGAGAGTAAAGACCGTTAGTAAAGTGAGAGTAAAGACTGTTAGTAAAGTGAGAGTAAAGACCGTTAGTAAAGTGAGAGTAAAGACTGTTAGTAAAGTGAGAGTAAAGACTGTTAGTAAAGTGAGAGTAAAGACTGTTAGTAAAGTGATAGTAAAGACTGTTAGTAAAGTGACTCACCATTTGCACTGTCTTCTGTGAAGGTTGTAGACCATGAAATGATAGACTGTACTTGACTCTCGATCGTCCTAAGCTAGCCCACCATTTGGCTATGGTGAATTCCATGATTTGGCCACCATGGACAGCGAAGGAGTGCTGGACCTCGCACTGTTCTTGCAGCGAAAGGAACTTGTAGAATTCATTGTTTCTGTACGCAGTTTGAGGCTGCAGCTGTATGGTGTGGAGGACGAAGCGTGAAGACTGCTCTCTTTCTAATGATGTTATACTGATTTCTGTAAAAGGAGAGCATATTTCAACACATAATTGAATCTGGCACACCATCAATTTGTTGAAACATGAAGGATAACTAATTCAGAATCTCTCATTACTTGAACCAAGTTTATGCCTGAATAGCCCTAGTGATTATCACAATGTCCAAGATGTCTCTTGATTCAATGACCCCTTTAAGTAGATCATTTTCCTACAGCATTGCACACCTGTACATATTTTGAAACAAAGTTGCACCACTGACAGACTTATATTAACTTGGATTAATTAACAATTAAAAGAATCATACCATCAACAACAACACAAAATTCAGAGGTTTAAAGTGCACCAATCACCAAAAAAAAAAATTCAGTACAGCTAGATTGTGTAAAAATTAAATTAAAAAAAGATTTACTGGCATTCTACAGATTAATGGATAAGGAGTATGAAAATGATAAAGAATAACATACAACTCTGAAAAAAGGCCTGCATGGAACCAAAGACCGACTTGGGTTCAGTGCAGGCTTTTTTCTATTAAAACAAGCACTTACATATGCATATTTTAAATGAGATTGTTTTAAAACCAGTAACATCTCTGTATAGAAGCACTATTTGGAGCTCATATCTTGGATATACAGTAGTATTTCAATGTGGAACCCTAAATATACAGAGCAAAACATTTTTGATGATTGATACACATTAATTTCTAGTCCCATGATTATTTCAAATTAAACTGTCACTTGTAAAAGGGTATTATTACAATTTATTATGGAATTGTGAACATAAATATCATTTTATTTGATGTTTTGTCTGATTCAAGTTCTAGTATGGCTATCAACTTGATGCAGTCATCAGATATACTTAAAATTTTAGATGTATGGGACAATATAGCTCAGACTTGACCTAAGGGAAAGAGTTGTGCTTTACCTGCCCAGGTTGCTCCTTGAGGTACCCTGACAAACTGTCTTCTAATCTGCCCAGATTTGAATTCTTTGTCATTCCACTCTACATCGATCCGACCGTTGAGGTCTTGAGGTACTATCACAGTCACTGGTATCCTGAAGAGTGGTCCTTTAGCGGGTTGATTCAGGTCAAAACCACACACCTAAACATGCAAACAAATGTATTCTTCCTGTTATATATACATGTATTTCAAGATAATAATGGATGGTCATACAACCTGCCATTAAAAAAAATCACTACTAGTTTTTGACAGCTGTGTTTAAATGTTTGATATACTATGAAACATTTCTGAAGTCTTCTGTTGCTAACATAATAAACACATATTCAAAATATTCAAATTATAGGAAAAGAAACTTATGGAAAGTCTAAGACATAATAAACTCCATCTTGTGAGATCATAGAGTACCTGGGCCCTGTTTCATTAAACTTGTTATCAATAACAAGTTACAATAACTGTTGTAAGCTACTGAAATCATTGCTGTTGATTGGCTGAGAAAAATTTGTTATAGAAATTTAGCACTTGTTATTGATAACAATTTTTATGAAACAGGGGCCTGGACTTTTGTTGAGAAAACAGTGCTTCATCATTCATTTGTCATATGGACATAACAATCTCTTTACATAACTTAGCAAATTATCTCCAAATTTCATTTCATTGCTAGAACTGTTCTGTCATCTCCACAAATGGGTAATACTTTGACTGGAACACCGGTCCAAATAGGTGAGGAAGCTATATCTCCAGTTTGCAAGGCTAGAAATCTTGGAGTAGTCTTTGATAGAACAATGAGCATGGAGAAACACATATCCGAGTTTGTCAGTCTGCATACTACCAGCTCCGCAGGATTGCTGAGATCAGACATTGCCTAACACGAGGTGCTGCAGAAAATATCATCAATGCCTTGATAACCTCGAGACTGGACTTCTGCAACTGTCTCCTTGTTGGTTTACCTGCATCAGCCATCAAACGGCTCCAAGCTGTCCAGAATGCTGCAGCCCGCCTTCTTATGGGCATAAGGAAGTTCGACCACATCTCGCCAACGCTACACGAACTTCACTGGCTGCCAGTACAATGCAGAGTGCAATATAAGATCCTGCTACTTACTTATAAAGCTCTCCATAACTTGGCCCCGAGCTATGTAACTGGTCTAATCAGTGTACGTCAGCTGCGACCAGGACTTCGTTCTGCTGCACTTATCCTTCAAGTGCCTATTACGCCTGAAAACTTACGGGGATAGAGCTTTTCGTCAGTTGCCCCTCGTTTTGGAATTCTCTGCCAATCCAACTCGAAATTGTAACAACATTGAGACCTTCAAATCTGAACTTAAGACCCATCTTTTCCAGCAACTGCGTGAATAATGTGTGACACCTTGGGGAGCAAGCGCCTTTGAATGTGTCTTACAGATAAATGGCGCTATACAAATGCTGTTCATCATCATCATCAACTGTTATGTCATTTTCTTTGAATATTGCAAAGTAACGTGTTGGAATTTAGATTCCTCTGTTGGCTAAGTTGTACCACAGTCATAAGAACAAAACTACTATTTACTAATTATTACCTATACTAGGTAATTTTAGCATGCAATTAAAATGCATATTTTACCCTGTCTGCAAACTAGCAGTTCCAAGCGGGCAATATGCCCTGATATTTTCACTCTTCCGGGTTTTGCCATTGACTTTGTGTACAAAAGTTGCAGTCAATATTGAGCCCGATACGTATTGGCCCCATTTAACATCCGGGACCTTCCAAGCAGCTTTATTCAAAGTTTGAGCAGACTATCGTGCGACGCGGTAGTAGGGTATAGGAACCGTACAACCCCCTTTCCTGATTCACAAAGAGATAGGTAATAATTATAATATTGACTGGCTTATCTTTCGGGAGATACAAGGAAATGTTTTGCCCTTACTGAAATCATATTGAACTCGTCTTCGACTCAATCAATATGTTTTCAGTAAAGGCAATACTTCTTGCTACCTCCCTCAAGGCCAGTCAATATTATATAAATGTTATATCATTCTCACCTCCGTGTAGTGAGCCCCCTCCGGTAGTCCTTGAGGATCAACCTTGATAGAGACTGACCTTGATGTGTTCATCAGGACAAGATGTGCAGGTGCTTGAACCCAGGGTGCTTCTACTGCTAGTGCTATGTGAAGATTGAATGCAATCTTCTCTGCAGGATCTAAACAAGAAATTTACAAAGACATGAATATCAACTATAAGAGTAAACTGGAACGTTTCTTCTTTTTTGTTGTATTTCACTTTGGAATATTTGATGAAACAGATCATATGACCGGTATCATCAACTTCTTGCATACCATTCTCATGTACCTTTAAACCTCAATATCTATTCTGAGTATTCTCCATTGTAGACGCTGATTTGGAAATGTAATCTGCTTCTACTTACTTCCTTACACTACGTCTACACTGTTAGAAAAATGGTTTTGCCTGCATACTATATGCATGACAGTACTAATGTACTGCAGATATACATTTACCGACACATCACTGTATGCTTGACCAGCATGGTACATATACCGGTGATGGGTATCATACAGTTGAGAGTTCAAGCACACATGCCGATATTTTCAAGGTCTGAAATGCAACGGTGGCAATATTTCTGCATGTTGTCAAATTTCTGATCGGTGAGTGATTCATGCAAATTCTTAGAAATAACAGCTTATACACTAATCCAATGCTTCTTACCTGTATTCTCCACAAACTCTGGTTCAATAGATACATTGCATTCTCGTGCCTTGTTATTCTCCCTGAGGTAGATGCCTCGTCCTCCATCAAATGACACATTGAACTTCACATTGCGGCTAGGGCAATCACAGTACTTCTGCAGAAACTCAAAAGCTTTGACAACCTGAAACAATAAATACATATAATAATAATAATATAATGTATTTATATAGTGCATTTTCCATATACATGTTCAAATGTGCTTTACAATTATGTTATTAACAGAAGAGGTGAGTTTTTAGATATTTTTTGAAGGTATTGAGAGATTGCTGGTTGCAAAGAAATCTGGGTAGTTTATTCCACAGTTTGGGAGAATCAATTGTGAATGCCCTGTCACCAAGTGTGGGTAGCATCTTGGGAGACGAATGGTTCAGTGTGATGCCTTGAGAAGAGCGAAGGGAGTACCGGGATGGTACCCAGGTGACTGGGATTCTATAAAAATCCATTTTCAAATTGTATGGTATTATGCTATGAAATAACAAGTCAATTGTTGATAAATCCAGTTGTTGCATAGTACTTGTTTGCATGTGACAAAAGGGAAATACCAAACACCAATAGAGTGGTGAAGTGTGACGTCATCAAAAATCTGTTTTTAGAATTTCTCAATTTTTTTTTCATTTTTTCCGAAAGAGCATAAAAAACAAAAATAGTTTTCCTATAGGAGCTCAGTGTTATATTGCTCTGGTTCATAACATTACGAACCAGAGCAAAATAACACTGAGCTGCTATAGGAAATCTTTTTATTCAGATGGTCATATCCCAGCCAATACTTAACATATTCAATTGGCTTTCGACATTTGGACATTATTTTTGATGCTCTTTCGGAAAATGAAGAAAAAAATTTGAGAAATTCTAAAAATAGATTTTTATGTCACAGCTTCAGTACTCTATACCCATACCTGCCGACTTTCACGGCAAAAATTAGGAATCTCTCAAGGCAAAATTAGGAATACAGTCTATTTCATATACTTTTCACATAAAATATTTCAGAAAAAGAGAAAACAATAGCTTGAAGGCCAAAAAATAGCAATCATTCCTCCAAAACAGGAATGGTTGGTACCTATGCCAATACCATGACACAAACCACAGTACTATAGACTTCTGAATTTGTAAATTCTCTCACTTATCCTGGACATTTCTTCTGCACTGTCATGAAAGGTTTTCAGCAAATTAATTTTTGGGATACAGAAGGGGTGATAAAGGTCCAAGATTCAAAGATTTGTGGGGAGCAACAATGAAATAAAATGTTGCTAAAAACAGTTATCTTTTCAAAGTAAACAAATATTTGTTTATTATTTTGTAAAAGAGTGTGAATCAAATTTCAGGTCTGTTCGGCATTATTTTCATTTGCAAAACATTACCCATTTTACACATTATCGAAGCTCACCTTTACATTATTTCAGCTAAATGATAGTGAGGAAAAAAATCTCTCACTTGGGCACACACCAAATAATGAACAAAGATTTGTTCATTTTGAAAAGATACATCATTTAAATGACATAGGTTTACCTGAAGTAGTCCGTAGCCTTGTGAGAATCGTTCTACATTGTCCAAGCTCTGTGCTGTACTTTCGACAGCTCTCCTGATGCTGTGGGGTGTATATGCTATACCTTCCTTCTTCAAACCACTTAGAATTAGACCTGATTGAAGAAGAGATAAAAATTTGTTATGCTCACACTAAAGGTGGACGTGTTGTGGTCTAGTCACCCGACTGTGACAAGGTAAGGGGTTCAAATCCCAGCCCAGCACTAAGTTCCTTTGGGAAGATGTTAATCTACATTTGCCAATCTCCACCCAGGTGTTAAATGGGTACCCGGTAGGATTCGAACTTTAATGTAGTTTGCTCAGCATTGTGAGCGTCTGTAAAATGGTGCCTTGCTGGAATGCTCCCCAGGGAGTGGAGAATATGCATACTATGTGTGCTGGGAAGCCTGAATCCAATTTCCAGGGTAATAATATAGCTTTAAAGCGCTTAGAAACATCGTCAATGTATTACGTGCTATGTAAACGCAGAATATCATTACTATTACCAAAAATCTATGTTTCAGATCAGTTTAAAGTGGCTACACACAAATAGAAACAACATAAAATGAGAAATATAATATAGCATTTCAATAAAAAGTAAGAAGTACATACTGTATGGGGGGGGGGGTGATGAGAACTCCATCCTCCATTCCCCTTAATCTAATTATTATTTATACATACCTATACCTCCACAAGCATTTGGAGAGGACATAGAGGTACCATTCATGAGCTGAGAACCTCGTAATGTCCAATTTGGTACTGATGTTATAGCGCCCCCAGGGGCACATATGCTCACTCCTAATGCACCATCCACGCTGAAATCAAAGATAAAATTGATAAGTATACTAGGGCCCGGTCTTGTAAAAAGTTGTGATTAATGGCAACATTTTTTGCAATTGCAACTACATACATAAGAGATAGGAGATGCAAATTTGAGATTGATACGAGGTCTTGCGATTGATTTGATTGACAGGAGACTGCAAATTTGAGATTGATACGAGGTCTTGCGATTGATTTGATTGACAGAAGACTGCAAATTTGAGATTGATATGAGGTCTTGCGATTGATTTGATTGACAGGAGACTGCAAATTTGAGATTGATACGAGGTCTGGCGATTGATTTGATTGACAGGAGACTGCAAACTTGAGATTGATAAGAGGAATTGCTTCATATCATAAGATGGGGCCCAGGTTTATCGGTTATAAAGAGACTGCAGTATGGAAAGAAAGATAAGTAAATGCTATCATCCGTCCCTTTTTATCTTATGAAAGCAGATGACTACCATTCTTTTCAACTTGAACTGCACTGGGTAACCATAGGCCTACCGGCTTTCTCCACACAAAAAAATGCATCAATCAATCGTCTGTTTCACTTGAATTCGTAATTATTCAAGACGGCCTAATCACTTAACGGTACGTTTCTCAATTCTTTAAGACAGCCCGACACATGTATGATCATCGTTAGATAGAGAAGTGATTCGTTATGTTATTTGACTTACGTCCGATTCATAGACGTTCCTTAATTTTCTAGGAAGGCCGGACGTAAGCACAATCATCTTTTTAAGAAGTGATTTGCTTTGCTAATTGACTTCCATTTCACATATATTTTGTAACTCTTTAGAAATTGTCTTTTGTCCGTCATTTTTTAAGGATGGCCTGACCCAATACGATCATTGTTAGATAAAGAAGTGATTCATTATCTTAATCGACTTCTCACCGATTTACTCAATTTCAGTTCCTTAATTCTGAAGGACGGTCAGACGCAAGTATGCTCATCTTTAGCTAAAGAAGTGATTTGTTATGTTAATCGACTTACGTCCGATTCAACAATGCTGTTAATCTATTTGTTGTATCTACAAGACATGAATTCTGATAATAAATGATTGAATCACTTACGTAGGACCTCTTGATGACCATGTATAGGGCATTCCTGGTAGCTTTTCCCTGAGTGAGTATTCAGCTGCAGACATTTCAGGCGACACATATGCTCCAACACCTACAAAGAAATCAAGTTTGGCTAGATCATAATTCTGAAAGCACAATGCATACACGATGTTGAACACATGGGATTAAGCTTGCACACTGCACAGCAATGTACATTTACACTGTGTAAGGCACTTACTCTCTATGGACCGTAGCATCAGTGATGCACAATCCAAGCTTTGGGAAGAATTTAAAACAACACAAGTAGGATGGACCAATCAAAATTGGGTGGATTACTTAGATGCGTCTAGAAATTTTGCCATCATATGCAGCAATACTGAACATATTGGGCTCATGTGGCATGAGGCACGTAACAACATGCCCACGTTTTCCAATTCTTATTTTCGAGTCAGGGGTCGTTTCATCATGTCTCAATGTGCACAAACTCCTAACAAAGTACAAAGAAGAAAGACAAAAAGTTCCCAGAATGTGCATGAGTTTCGTAAGCACTTCCAATGGCATATTATTTACATATTTTGAAGGTTCATAGTTCCATAATGTGCTTTATACTTGTTTGCAAACTCTACTTCACCTTGAGCACATTAGGAAACTATGCACAAAGTGTTTTCCTAGTCTGCACGGATGACTGCTTTTGCAATACTACATTATGCCTTTTTATGATTCATTCCCCATGAAAATTATACTGGTATCAACCGGGGAAAGTAAACTAGTTTTCAAACAGTCAATACTGAGAAAAAGCTTCTTCGATTTCTAATTCAAAGTATGAGATGTTTCAAATGAGTTACACTAACGCACTATATACAATATCCACACTATTCTTTCATTCATGTTCTCCACAAAATTAGATTAAAGAAGATAAATAAACACGAGGTAGTGATCTCACCTATAATACTGGATGTAGTACCGCCTGGACATCCTACAGTAGACAACGCTGGTCCATTATTGCCAGCTGATGACACAAATATAATGCCATGGTTGTTGACTGCCTCTGAAATGACGTCACACACTCTTCTACAAAACAAAACAGAAAAAAAAGGAGGTATTATTTAATTGGAAAAAGCGAGATCAATAATGGTATCTCATTCACTATTAGTATACTTTCTGACTGCATCGTTCTAGATATAGAGATGCATTGACAGTTGCATGCAAATGGTTTACGCATTGGCACACACTGCAACATGCCAATGCATCACAATGAGGGGAATATTCATTAAGTATTCATGGGCATGAGCAGTAAATGAAAAAGTGCAGGTCAGAATTTGGACATTACAAAAAATTTGTCATAACTGAATCGAGCTATGGCACAACCTTGTTGGAACTATCTTGTGACAAAGCATGCCGGTGCATGAACAAGGCATGAACAGCGTATGAACAGTGCTTAAAGCCTGTCTGCACTAGTTTGGCCAGAAGGGATTAGACCTCCCAGTGTGGTCACTGACAGGTGGTTATCTCATCAACTCAGCTCTCAATTAACATAAGAAAAAGAGGATCATGGGGGACCAACGGGCACCGCTTAGGCATTGTTTTCTATATAGAGGGAGCGAGTAGCTAGAAGTAGTGCAGTGGGGCTTTAACTTTGGCATTCCACGGTGAACCCATGATGTCATGAACTCAACTTATGGCATGACATGGCACAATATAAAAATGATGCATGCAATTTGGTTCATTATACCATCCATCCGCACTGAGTTGAGGCTGTATGCATCTATCGTATCGTATGCAATAAGTGCATAAACAGCCTAAACAAGATCAGATACATGTAGATCTTGTAATTAACAAATTAGCATGCATCATTGGTGTTATACAACGAAACTCCCTGATCCTTGATATTCATTTCAAGAATGTTTCATGTCATTATTGCTGACAAGAAAACCCCAAGTCTCATACTAGGTTTACTTCAGCGCACATTCAGAAATAAGCACACTTACCTCTACACACTGCTGCGCATCACGTTCTTAAAAATTGTTGGATAGTAGTGGAAACTATTGCACACTTTTTCATGAAAAAATCATGGGATTGTCTCAGTAAATGAATCACACTTGACCGCGTTTGACCAATCATTTTATTAGGATCTAGGAGTGAGTTGTATAAATTGTATTGTTCACCTGGCTGTGTGCCACAAAATTCCACAACTTGGCATGCATGATGAGGGGCAGCGCAGGACTGAAATTTGTGTTAGTGTCAAGGCGAACTAAGCAAAACAATTTGATTGTTTACTTAGAAAAGATGGCTTACCCTCCATTAGGCCAGTGGGCCGCCTCACCATAGCTGAAATTGACCAGGTCAACTTTGTGTTCTATCACAGCTATCATCTACACAGGGAGATAGTACACATAGACATTATGAAAATGGTGAAATAAGGATATATGTATGTATTGACACAATTTTCCTATAACTACTAAACACACAAAACAATATTCTGCCAAATTAAGCAGTGAAAAAAATAGATGGATCTTCGACTGTGGGCAGTCGAAAATGATGCCTCCGCCATAGAGCGATTTTACAAACCAAAACAGAAGCAATTTTAAAAATTCAAGTTTGATTGTAATCCATTAACAGGTTCTCAGAATATCGTGATTACAAGCTATTTTGGATACATAATGAGCCCCATGACCTTTGACCTTTGACCTCATGACCCCAAAATCTACTCAGTTCATTGGCTCTGCAGATACATACATGACCCAAGTTTGGCGGTAATCCATCAATTTGTTCTTGAGCTATTTTTGCATATATAATGAGCCATGTGACCGAAAACATAATGCCTGGCTACTTTGTAGCAGAGGCATAAAAAAAGATTTAAATCACAAAATTTCTTTTCAACTTTCATTGTTTCATGATCTCAGCCAAGAGGCTAACAAATACCCTATTTTATATAAATATCTCTTTAATCATGATACATGTATGTAATCAAATATGACAAGAAAACACTACTTACCGCTCTGACCAGAGCACTACCAGTCTCCATAGATCCTAGACGTGAATCTCCTATCTTAATAGCTACAATCTGTGCACCGGGAGCTATGCCATTCTTCTCCGGATTGTCTGCAAAATGAGCTGCTGCAATACCAGCTACGTGCGTACCATGGGAGCCAGCATTGGTTACGATGCTCAAGATGTTACCGTCGTCGTAGATGTTCACAGAATAGTTCAGCATATCTAGAAAATACAAATCAACAGTAAAAAGTCTAATGGAAGATAGGTCTTTACAGCAAACAAGGCCTTAAAGATACTTTGTCCCTTTTGCAGCCAACATCAAATTCTGTAGAACTTTGCAGGAATTATGAATATGTCATGTATGTCCTATCTGTGAAATTTAAACGTTAGCAGTGTCCTAATATTCAAATTATGCAAGGAAACCCGTTTACTTGCTAGACTTCACTGTCAGACACTATTGAGTGACTGACTGGCCTTTTTCATCTTTGGTAATAACATACATAAAATGAGCTGTAAAGGGTACATGAGCATTTGTCTACATCAATAACCCACTTCTTGTAATGGCCAAAATTAAACTGATTGATTCTTTGCGCAGCATAAAACGTAAGACCATTCGGTACAATGGTCTGAAAAACCAGACTATTACTTACTGGCTCTATAGCTCCTAAGTCGATTCGACAACTAATAGTCGTTATTTTCCCACTTAAAGACATTTTCAAGCCCCTTTTTTTCGAAGTTCTAAATAAGTATTGTCTTTCAAATGCCGTTGGAATTTAACCTTTTCATTTTTTTGGCCTGCAAATGGGACATAGTACCTTTAAAGGGGCTTGATTACATTGTTCAGATGAGAGAAAATGATGCTAAGGTAGTGACTTCAATGCTAGATGTACAATTAAAGATAATCTGAAAGTTTGAGTGAAAACAGACCATTATTAATGATAAAAATTGGGAAAAACTGAACTGATCGATTCCTTAATTCTCCCAACTATTTTCATACAAAAATTACGCAGTTTTTTCATCAACCTCCAACAATGTTACTGAATCACTTTAAATACCGACTGTTTAGAACATGTGTGACTGTAAACATAATGAGTTGGTATTCATGGCATATAAGTCCTTTGGCATTAATCTACATTTGCCACTCTCCACCCAGATGTTAAATGGGTGCCATGTAGGATCTGAACATTAATGTGGTTGGATTGGTATGTGTGCACTTGTAAAATGGCGCCTGGCTGGAATACTCCCCAGGGAGCAGAGCATATGCACTATCATGTGCGGATTAGCAATTGAATCTAATGACCGGGGTAATAGTAATTACAATGTAAAGCGCTTAGATACAAAGTATTAAGCGCTATACAAATGTGACTTTTATTATTATTATCAATATTACATATAAATATTTTTTACTAAATGTATGCTTTATGTGTTCCTGATAAATAAGTAGTTTTCCCCTGTTCACCAATTCTTAATTCAATCAAAATTTGAAATAAAGCGAGCCAATGGACCTGTTCAGTAAGCTGGTACATGTGATTGCTATCATTGAACGAAGGCAAAAACAAGTCTATAGATACATCATGTATTTTTCTACCATTTCAATATTTTCATAGATCAGTTATATTAAAAGTCTAGGATTTACCTACATCTAATTAGTGATCTGTAAGCCAGAGAGGCACAGATAATCATATTTCTTGCCAACAAAGTACCAATTGCATGTCATGCATGAAAAAATTCAGTCACTTGAATTCTAGTTTGAAATGTTTTACCATTAAATTACAACAGCAATCAATCAAAATACATGTATATACAGTATCATTTGTAAGAATATTTCATTTGAGAGTAACATACCTAGGTTGCTGAGCGTAGCATTCTGATGATCTTCTTTGTAATTGGCTAGTACGGTACAGGAGGCAAGATCACCGCATGCTGATGTATCAATCACAGCTCTACCAACAATAACAACAACAAAAGTGTACAGTGTATTGTCATCTGTATTAAACCTATTGTTAACATTTCTAACATATGGCCAGCAAGTATAGTGTTACACATGAACCCCTTCTGTGCCATCAAAGTTCAAACCACTGTCATAAATGAACTCTAAAGAATGAGATCCTGACATAAGAGGCTGTTTATTAGATAAACTGGGGATTTAAAATTAATATCTACAATGGATATAATCTTCACAATTGAAGCAACTTGTACTGTTTTTGGAAGAAAAATATAGAGATGGAGATGGTGCACATTGTGTGAAGAAATGAACTAGTTCCATGACGAGGATAATAACTGTAGTAAGAGCATGTATATCAACATATGAATAATTTGATTATTTGATTATAATACAAACATAATGCATTAAAAACCCCTGCTGAATGCAAGTACCTCCAAGTGTTGCCATCATTGAATACAAGACAGTCATATACTGGGCCAGGATCGGAGTACTTCTTATCTGCATTGTTGAGTACATCTAACATAGCTACTAGGTTTTCTCTCTCCAGCTTCTCTTCCTGCTTGGTAACATTTGGATGAGCAGCATCGTAAGCTTCTAGCTTACGGGTTGCCTCAGCAATCGCAGGTTTGTGATATGTATCCCAAAGTTTCTCCTTCCTGTCTTTCTGTAGGTATAAAAAAATAAAAATAAACAATCATCATAAAAGACTGGTTGCCAGTAATCCTTCTATCATGTACAGTCATCAGCTACAGATATTCTATTATTTCAATCATGATTTACAGCAGTTGACATCAATGTCATTTTATTTTTAAGGAGGAGGCGCAATGGCTCTGTGTTAGAGCAGTTTTAAAAATCAAAGAAAATCGGGTTCGAAACCAAGTCAACGCGACCATGCCCTTTGGTAAGGCATTAATCCTCATTACCAAGTCCCTCGGAGAGGACTTAAAATTTCCTTACCAAATTATTGGTGAGGTTCTATTCAATCAGATGGCACTAAAAGTATCAAAAATATTTTACGCTTGAGTGAGCACTAGCTAATTTACAGAATGGCAATTGAATTGTTTTTTGCGCAAAGTTTTTTCTAAAGTAGCTAGTGCTCACTCAAGTATAAAATTGACCCTCACCCATGATTGTGTAATAAGAAATCATGCAGATATTTGGAAATTATCATTTTAGAGCATATTTTCAAAGGGTCTATCAATACATGTATTAATAAAAGAAACCAGCTACAGAAAGGAAATTTACATGCATGTACTTACCATGTACTTACACTGGAAAAACAAAACAATGGAAATCATTTTTTTTATTTACTCATACACATTTTGTGTTCCATAAACTTTTAAAATGAAAAATATGAAATGACTGAAAATGATGCATAATGTAATAATGTTAATAATAATGTTTTTTAAATCAACAAATAAAGAGAAAATGAAGTTAATACCTGTACTCTCTCCTTGAGTCCCTTAGGATAAAGTTCATAAGCATTCTTGATTCCTATATGGTATTTTCCTGAAGGGTTTTCCCAATTGGAAGGAATCTGTTTGGATGTAGAATGAGAAAGAAATTACAACTTCACAGTTCACACAGTTCACACACTAACATGTAAAAAAAATTACAAATTCAGATATACACACATGTAAGTTCTCTTTTTGTCAATACTGAATCAAAATAATTTTAAAATCATGTTTAAAGAGAAGGTTGAGTAGTGGGAGCGAAATTTTGCCCTCACAGAAACTAGGTATTTCATGGCTTGAAATACTAGAAATATGGATATAAGAGTTTATATGAAGACATAATCATCATATAATAATATGATAATCTAGCTCAAAATAAATGTCTAAGAATGCCAGTTCGCAAGTGCTCGCTAACGGTCCTTTTCAAAATTCAAACTGCTCGATTGTGATAATTGTTGTTACTATATAGCGCCATCTCTCAGTGAACTATGGCCATGTGCAAACTGATGAATTGTCACCACAGCAATCGTGAAAGATGATATACATGTACATATAATAATAATGACGAATTTATACTATTTGTAACTTCTTATCTTTTGCAAGTATTGAATATGTTTTATGTAATAAGTTGTAATTTATTTGACTGTGTATTCTTTGTACTTGTCTATATCTAAGTTTTGTTGAAATGTTTTTTAAATATGAGCTTGGAAAACTTGCAATGTAATTTAGCTCTCGGGCTACCATTTTGCAGTTGTTCTGATAAACCATTCTACTACTACATGTACATGTACATAGTGCTGTCAACCGAGCTGAGATTAACCAGGAATGCCTGCAGTTTCATTCATTGACCTCTGACCCGATACTGGGACGGTTGAATGCTATAAAATTTGGGTTGTTAGTATTCTTATCACCATTCCGAAAGTAAGTCAGGAAGATGATGTTTGTTTAGATTTCCTGATCTGATATAATTGCCATTTCTTCTAAAATCTGATCGCAGGAAGATCGTGTAGTGTGCGCTGGGCATTAGACCAGATAAGTTAAAGGGAGGTGGTAGTCGGCTTCCATGAGTAATTGGTCATAATTCGCCAACACTAGACTTGGTGGTAATACCATTAATGGGTGCACAAGTCCCACACACAGTAAACCCGCGTTCCCTTAAAAAATTACCCCTAGTCTCTCAGAGAGTCAAGTCTTCTAATGAGGGAAATGTCAGATGTTTCTTTTCCATATGGGGCGATTGGGAGGAAATGCAGAGTATTACATAAGGCCTGTTAGTCATAAAAACTGAAGGGTAATCCTGGTCACTGACAACACCTGTTGTTGGCTAAACACCCGATCGGTGTTGAATTCCCTATGAAAGCCTACAACTATGTGTCTTTAACGATCATGATTCAGATGAGACTAGTACCTTGAGTTTCCTGCCAGTCAGTCCTGTGATTTCTCCATCTCTTACTTCTACCACAGTTGATGTAATCACATCTCCACTTCCAGTTGCATCAATGATATCAAGTATTTTGGGAAGACCATCTGTCGTTGTCTGCAAAAACAAAAAAAAATAGAGTAGAAAAGATAACTTAAAAAAACAAAAATGGCAAGAAAGTACCGTATCATAAATCCATCAATCAGTGTTTTATCAATTTTATGAGATATGGTGAGTTCATACAAATTTCTGTACATGTGTTTTTTTTTTAATATTAATTTAATTTTAAACTTCTGGGGGGTGTTTCACAAAGACTAAGATCGACTTTAAGTTGGACTTAAGTATAACAGGCCATTCATGCCATTGATTGCTTTCCCAATTGGTCTCTAAATTATAATCTTTAGATAATATTTTTTCCTTCAATAATGAATTATCAAAAAATGTAAGTTTTGTAGATTTTTTACCATGATTTGTACATCCCTTGAGAGACCAATGCCAGTAAATAATGATAGCAAACAATGGCACGAACGGCCTGTTATACTTAAGTCCAACTTAAAGTTGATCTTAGTCTTTGTGAAACACCCCCCTGGTCTATCCAGACCTTGAAATTAAAAGTAACTTTGAATTTCAAGGACTGCACAGATCAGAAGTTTCCGGCCCAGTGGGGATAACCTTGTGAGAAGCATGAGCAAAATGGAAAGGGATTTTTCAGGGGCTTTTCAAACTTGTGAAGTGCTTCTTTATGCACGAAAGGTACATGTAGATTAAGAACTCATCAACCCGTAGCGTAACATATTTCAGTCTACCGAGAGCGCAAATGCAATTGGAATATACAAAGGATTCTGCTCTCAAAGTTTGGTGTCCAGACACTTATTATTTATGATGAAAACATGGAATTTGAACCCAGATGAAGAAGGTGCTCTTTGGTCAAATTGCAGATCTGCGTAATGTCTTGATTATAGATGCAAACACCATAGGTGGGTTCACAATTGTGCAGTTTTTATATGAAAAAATAGGAGATCTCAAATATGGTTACCCAGACATTGTCTTCGGACAGGTTGTGTATCCGACAGTTGATTTAAAACAGCCATTTGAAGAAGTTTACAAACAGTATTTCATAAATCTTTTAAGACTTGTGTTGGACAATATTATACAGGAAAAATATTCATGATGGTTGATGCTATTTGATGAATATATTTTGTTCAATCTGAAGGCAAAAGAGATGGCTTTATGTTTGTTAAGTGTTCAGACACCCAACCCCCCTAGTAGACCTAGTTTGGATAATTATGATTTAATTGGAATAGTAATTAATGTAAAAAATAATTTTATTTTATAGCAGTGTTTGATTGAAATTCATTGACAAATGAGTGTCTGGTATTATTATGCTCATTTGCTTAGAATTAGACTAGACTTAGAATTAGTCTATACAAAATTTGAATAGTTCTACTTCTTACGTTTTGACAAACGCCTCATATTCACTGGTTCAAAGTTGGTGGACTTCGTTCATGACATGGGTATTTTATTTGTATGTCACTAACTTTTCAAGGCATTTCATTGAATTTTTGGGGTTAGTTCACCCAGACTTTGTGTGTCCAGACAGTTGATTTAAAACAGTAATTTGAAGGAGTTTACATGCAGTATTTAACACATCTTTCAAGAGTTAAAAATGTTAGACAACAATATTGTCAAGTCACTAAGAGGCATCGTTTAACAATGTTAAATCTGAGATGCACGGCCCTACGTGTTATCAGTGTCTGTGATATGGTGTAATATTGAAGCCGTAAAAAAAATGCGCTTCAAAATGATCAAGAAGTGCCTCAGAAAAGTAAAAATCTTTGAGTGACCAGTTTTACCATACTCGATTTCCCCAATAGACTGTAGTGTTATGAAAACCGTTAGGAACACGCAAAATTTGGTTTCGATTTCCAATCATAAATATCTTGATAATCAGACAGGCGATCGGCTTGTAAAAGTCATGGGATTCCTGACTGACCTAAAGCCTAGAGTAGAGTCTCCGGTGAGCGGCACTCACCGGTCAAGGTCAAAGAAAAAAGTATATGCAAATCATTTATATGCGATTGAAAACTACCCTGGACTCCCAGGTAAGTTCTGCTTTGTCGAAAACGTCCATAGCATAAGTACTTATCGGTACGGCGTATCCGTCAACGTTGTCAGAAATCTACGACACCAGTCGCCGATAGGAATTCCAGCAGGTGCTAACTGGTAAGTTACGAGACTAAGACATAACTATATCAATATTGTAGCTCTATTCGTCTGATTGGAGGTGAAATTTGATGTTAATTTGGGATTATGAGGTCTGTGGTCTGTCATCTATCGCAGAAATTTTGATCATGCCACCGCAGGGCTAGTTGCATGGGGTGGCCGCTTACCAATGACATAATTGATGGCCTACCCCGCGTGCGGCCAGTCAATACACATACCTGTATTAGGGTGTCTGAACGATTTTTCAATTTCCCTTTTGGATCATTTTTCACCATTATGGTTGGATAATTGAAAAAATCATTCACTCTGAATAATACATTTCACATTTCAAGACTCACCGATGTTTCTATCAAAAGATACAGCCCCTTAAACTAAAAGAAATATTCATGCAATTTTTTTCAGCATCGACGAAAAAGACGTACACACAGAGTTATGTTGTTTTGCTAAATTTAGCAAAACAGCTGAATTGCGCAATATGCAAGCGCACGCATACGCGTGTTGCTTAGCTGCATGCGCAACTCGATCGTGAAAGGCAATCCATTGTCTTCAATGGGCATCCACTTCCGGGTCTGTTCGCCAATACACACACGCGGTCCGATGCATATTCATGTGCAGATTTTACGCGCTATCACCAAAAGGGAAAATTGAAAAATCGTTCACACACCCTACTTTAAGCCTAAACTTCTAAAGGTAGGGTGTCTGAACGATTTTTCAATTTTCCCTTTTGGATCGTTTTTCACCATTATGGTTGGATAATTGAAAAAATTATTCACTCAGAATAATACATTTCAAATTTCAAGACTCACCGATGTTTCTATAAAAAGTTACAGCCCCTTCAATTCCCTACAATATTCATCCATTTTTTGTAAGAATCGATGAAAAAGACGTACACGCAGAGTAATATGTTGTAAAATGGTGAAAAACGATCCAAAACCCAAAAGGGAAAATTGAAAAATCGTTCAGACACCCTACTTAAAGGACACATTTTTATGTATAGTGCTTCTTGATGCATAATTTTACTGAAATTCATCACCCCGGAAGCTTCTAGTCTACAAAGAAAGTTCCCCTTTTTTCAGGTTCCAGATCCAGGTCTATCATCTAGACTAGACAGTAGACTACATCTTGTTTGAATATTTTATTAATTATTTGATTAATATTTTTTTATTTTTGTTAAGTGTCTGGACACATCATATAACCCGGCCCCCATCAATTCATATTTCATATCACCTACTACTGACCTAGTCCGATCCTATGCCCTTAGGCCTTATTTCTCATATGAATTTGTAACCCCCGATTTCTTTCACCTAATTTGAAGCTTTTAATCAGCCCGGGTCAGCTGTGCACATACAGAACCGACTACGCGTACAATGTCCGCGCAGCTGTGCGGCTGAATCTGATTGGCTCTGATTGGATCACTCTAGGTTCGCGACTGTTCTATTTAGAGCACGGGTGATTGAATAAAAAAAGGAGTCTAATACTTAGTAATGGAGGTCTTATAGATGATGAATCAGTAATATGGCCAATATACACACATACACACAGTTCAATTCAATTATTATTTTCCGTATGCAATGCATGAGAGAGTAAGCGCAATTATGATCCACGTTAAAACCCCTTGATTTCCCGAGCAAGAATGGTACGACCCGGTCCGCTGGCTACCTACAGATTTCAGCGATCAAGAGGCACACACGTTAATCAATGGAGAAAAATGGAGTTCCCAAAATCAGACGGAGGTACCGATTGGTTTTGTCTTTTGACGGTGGTTTTTTCATCCAATGAGAATCATTTATATATGAAAATGTTCATAATGAACTGAATGACATGAATCTTTTTCCGTTGGTAAAAATTGGCCCTCTCCCGGCAAGAAACCGACAGATATAGCCAGGATTTTTCAGTCAAAAAGTCGGATACCACAGAAATTTTGACCATATTGATGAAATATAATCAAAAAATGACGGTGCGATAAAACAACAAAATATCGTGATTTTTACATCACCGTAAAGAAGAAAAGTCAAATTTTCTAATGCTTTTTCCGATGGTGAACTAGATCTAGGCCTATCGGATCAAAAGATGCAGTTGAAAAGGGCCGGAATTTGGCACATTTTTAAAGCTTTTCACGTCGGTGCGCGGTACGTTTGAAGAGGTGACGCTTAAGTCAGTGTATGGTATGGGTAAAATCCATATGATGGGATGCGATGCCTAGAAAAGTAGAAATCTAGAGCCGAGAGGCGAGAGGCTGAGGTCTAATTCACAAATGACAAGCGGCCAAATTATTATTTTAATAAAAAAATTAAATGAAGTCTGTTTGATGGTCGTCGCATTTACCTGCAATCCAGGAGCCCCTGGATCAACACCGGTGTCCAGAATCGCAATAACCACACCTCTTCCATCGTACTCCGGATACTTCGTGAGGAAAGCTGCTGCACCTGTTTCATTTTTCGGCAACAGACCGGCGACAGGGAAATTCTTGTCTATGTGCGACGCCATTTTGCCAATACAGAGCTTGCCGGTGACACCCAAAATAGGTCAAAGGTGAACGAACCATGAGTCGTACAAGCGTACTCCGCGAGCTCGCTGCGATAGTGCGCGCGTGCGTATAGCTATGAGATAGCAGTATGCTGGAGGGGTAGGGTGGGGTGGGGTTGAGTGGAAGTATACGGGTTGCCTTGGTTTTCACCGGCGCCGAGCTAGGCTATCGCGATCGAAATACGACCGTCGTCGCGTTGTATATATAGTCTGCGCCTAGTATATATTTGTGTACGTCCAGAAACGGGTCCAATCCTCCAAACGTGACCCAACTGATGAATTTTGTGACTTGTGATCGAGCTGTTGTGATATCTCTTTGGTCAGATTAAGCGATAATATTATTAATGACTGATTGTTCACCATATTCATCATCATGTCCACGAGATCATGCAGAACGAAACAGAATCCACGCGAACTCTTGGAGCAAATGCTTGAAAGAACAACTTTGACAACTAGACGAATCGCTCATGACAATGTGCAAGGTGAATACTCGGCTCGGATGTTTACCAAAATAGTAAACAGATATTAAACAACTTTTTAATAATTAAGTAGAGAGACTCGTTCAGTATTTATACTTATAGCCCTATATTCTATGCACGCTCCAAAGTTCAAAATGAACAACTTATTAATAGAATATAATTCCCACGAATGGTGTTATTTCAAAGAGTGTACTAATCTATTTAGAGTGTTACAATTAAAAGAGGGTAGCTACAAAGATGCTGTAGGCCTATTCGACTGAACTCTACGTGTGTTTGGAGGCATATCATATAGACTGGCTAATACTTAGTGGGATATATTATGAGACCATATCTAGGCAACACATTCTCTTATCGTCCAAGGAAAATATTGATATTTATATTAATATTACTATATATCATGACTATATTATTATTGTTGGTACATGTAGCAATTAATATACCTATACCTTTGAGATGTGTTTGGAAAACAGATTGTTATTATAGAAATGAAGCTGATCCGACCTTATATCTCGTTTATGTATAACTATTAAACTTCAATTTACTTGTAGCCTGAAAATTAGTAAAATAGTGTTATAATTTTCTATCAACTTGGCTTAGTGTTATCTCTCAATGTTGTGCTTTTCTTCTTTTCCCAGAATTACTCTCCTTCTGTCATGAAATCAAATGTACATGATGCCCAAATCGATGTGAGCGTTTTTCGTTGTTGATACTGTTGAATCGTAAAAAGCAAAATTGTATTAGTAGTATTGTAGTAGAAGTATTACTATCATTATCATCATCATCACCATCATCATTGTTATTATAATTAATATTATTATTATCGTTATTATGATTATGGTATATGATTACATATGATTTCACACGAAAACAAAAGTAACTCTTGGAGATTGCGCTATATCACTTGCGCCGCTCCAAAGCTTTGGAATAACCTACCACCAGACATATAAAAGCCTCATCTGTTGCTGTCTTCAAAGTTTTGGTTGAAGACACTTTTTTTCAGGAGCTTTTGAATAGTTTTTTTTTTTAGTGTGTCTGTAAAGTATCACTGTTAGAAGTTTTGTTTTCATCACAGCAGAGAAGAGAATATTTATATATTAGCTGCACTACATAAATTGATCTAATTATTATTATTATGTGTTTGTATTAGATGTTGGTGGAGCGGCTTACTCAAGGGCACATGAAGCATGGAGGAGGAACAAAGAGGAGTCTATTCGTAAAGCTGTGCAGGAGACCGAGGAAAGAGCAGCTCGGATCTTGAAAGAAACTCTGGAAAAGGCAATGAAACAGGCAGCAGAAGACAAGAGAAAGGCATTGGAAGAAGCGAGATTGGTAAGCCTACATTCTTACACAGATTTTCATTCTTTACTTGATTGGTCATAGCTAAATCAATTCATAGCCCCAGTTATCAGGTAGGATGGGGACGAGGGGGGGGGGGGTTGTGTGTCCGGAAATGTAACAAGAACAAAGCATTCTGTTTTGCCTTTGAACTTCACCCAAAAATTTGCATCAGATAGTACTAACCATCACAATCCATCAGAAGTCTTAAAAGATTTATGAAATTTGCATGTAAACTTCCTCTAATTACTGTTTTAATTCAAATGTCTACAAAAGTGCTACTACAACATTGCGTATGAAATTTCAATGAGGATGGATTTGTACTATTTAATATTGGTAATCAAAATCTTGAGACACCCCATAGCCATAGGTGTGGTTGTTTTTTACATTAACATCATCATCAACATCATCCTCCTCCTTATTTTTGGACTAATATTTCATGACCCTTATTTATGTATATTTCATTGTTAGTCCCAGTAAAAATAGGGGTGAGAATGATGATGGGTCATATGGTCCAAATATGACAAGCCAGTTTCATCAAAATTATGTAGAAATTACATGATGTACATGAAGCTCAATCTCTGTCAGTTTATAAAAGTCAGATTTTATCCTGATGTCTTAATTTTTTGATGTAACTTGTTGATTGATGTGTTTACAGGAAGCAGAAGCCACCGCTGAAAGAGTGAGATCAGCCAGAGATCAAATGGAATCGGAGCGTGTTGCCAAACTGACTTGGGCCTTTAAGAAGGAGAAGGAAGAGGCTCTAAGGAAACAATGGGAGGAATGTGAGAGGATAAGAATCAAAGCAGTAGAGGACGCTATAGCAGAGACTACCCGTCAATTACGCAAACAGTTCCTCGTTGCCAAGGAATTTGCTGTTGCAAGAGCCCTCAAAATTGCGAGAGTATGTATACTGGATGTAAAATTGAATAGCAATATTATATTACCCGGTATTAGATGGTTTCAAAATAAAAAATAAAAACTATTTGACTATAAGATTGCAACAACAACAAACAAATAATGATAATAAAACTGCTACAGAGCATATTTTCACTCATACCATGTTGATTAGTATACTAAGATTAAATTGTCACAGTTAGTTAATTTGTAGGCTATTTCTGTGATGTAACACTGAAAGTAATGCTTAGAGCCTGCAAACTTTCAGTTTTTAGTGAGATGATGAGCACATTGCCTATGGTTCTAAATACCTGCCCATTTCATATGTTTGGAGCCAGAAGGTAATTAACACTGTGTTGAAATATATGATTTGATGACATTTGAGCTCCAGACAGATGATTTATGTTATAAATCAATTTGTAATTCTTATCATTTTCCTCTTCTTCCTCCTCCTCCTCCTCCTCCTCTTTTTCTTCTTCTCCTTCTTTTCTTCTTGTACTTATTATCATTCCTATCATCAGTTTCATGTTGTTATTATTATCATCATTATTATATTTAATAATTTTGTTTTCTCTCTTATTTGTCTGTAAATATTACTATTTTAACTTATTAATTTTGTACATGTATGTCGGGGACCCCACTTGAAATAAGCTCTCAAGCTTTCGTGGGTTATCCTGTTCAAGCTGACTTAATTTTGTTCTGGTATTCTTGTATATTGTTGTATGTTGGCAGCTTGTCGAATAAAAATCAATCAATCATAAAAATGTATACACATGATATTTGAGATATGTGATATGAGGGCAATATCATATTCAGGCAACTAAACTTCAAATTTGTGCAAAAGATTAACAATACAATATGAAGAAATGTTTGGTACTGCAAAATATTTTGTTTGAATAGCATTACAAAATGATAACTAAAAGATAGCATTGGAGCTTTGCCTTGCTTTCATCAACTACAAGAACGAACAAGGAAGTTGAAACCAAATAATAAAAAATTACTAACAGAATAATGTGTGTGCTATGAAAATAGGTGAGTATTTGTTATTCTATATCTTCAATATATTTGATGCCTTTTAAAATAACAAATGATAAATGTGACATTCCTGTTTATTTTCTTGGATGATATTTATTTCTATTTTCACACACATTTGTTTTATTTTATTTGTTTCTTTACTATTTTAGTTTCATTTTGCCTATCGTTTGAAGAAGGCAATACAAGCAACAAAAGACGAGTGCAATAGGCTAGCAGCAGAGGAGGCAGCAAAGGTTGCAAAGCTTCATAGAGAAGAAACTATGAGACTCAATAAGATGTAAGTCTTACTTATATAATACACATTGATTCGATATGTGTTTTTTTTTGTTATCCCTCTGCCACGAAAGTGGTGCTGGAGGCATTGTGTTTTCGGGTTGTACGTCTGTCCCGCATTTCGTTACGGATAACTCAAGAACTATTGAACGGATTTTAACTAAACTAGGATCCAGTATGTATGAGCATACAAAGATGAAGTGATATTGGGTGGAAAAGGTCAAAGGTCACAGAGTCATAAAAGTGTTAAAACTGCCAGAAAATATCTTGTTACTTCGATCACTTGAAAATTATTGAAACAATTCAAACCAGACTTGGATGAGGCATGAATGAGCATAAAAGGATTAGCGCATTTCATAGGTTTTGTGCAGAAAAGGTCAGAGGTCACAGGGTCACAAAAGTATATTTTGGCAATTAAATCTAATATTTTGGAGAAGGAAAACACTGCACCGTTTACCTATAGTGTGTTTTCCTTATGTATTTGAATGTGAAAATTGAGTATTTGTTCTTATTTTTATTTGACAGTATTCATGAGAACGAAAGGGAGCTTCGTGATGAGATGCAAGCCAGAGACTGGGTACAAACAGACTTCAAGGTATGCAACTCTACTTATATAATATATACTTGAACTTGAAACATTTAGGTAAAATAATTTATTATATGGCAAATCAATTAACTATGTTTTTTTAGCTTACTATTGAGCACTTCAACCAATCAGCTATTTTGAATCTCTCAAGGCAAAGCATTCCACTGTGAAGGTCCTGCATGCAAAAAAAGTTCTCTCTCACCTACTTATAGTAGTCAGCTTAGGAAGAACAAGTAATCCAGAGTTTTGAGAGCGTAAAGAATGAGATGGAATATTGTAATGTGAACAGAGCCGGACATGCATGTTATAATTATTTATAATTATGATAGAGAATAAATATAATCTTCTGTAAAATCGGTGACTGTCTATCTCGAATATTGTTGCATCTGTTACAATTGGCATAGGACAGGTAACCTAGAGATTATTTGCCGACATCTTATTTTGCAGGATATTCAGAATGACTACAGACGTTTTCTGGACTACACCGATGGTAAATATCATTCGGATTATATGCTGAGATTGAGGAAACATGGCATGAAATTTGACACAAACTTTGACCCAGTAGATGAGGAAGCATGGGTGGACATATTCCCATTGCCAACGTACCTACATCGCTACACCCGCAAAAGTATGGTTACCCCACATGATGTGACCAAGGAAATGAACTTTGCACCACCAAAGACTGATCAACGTACTATCAAAGACTGATCAACATTAATTGTTTGAATCCGAGCAGTATTTTTTTTTTATCGTGAAGGTACAGTAGATGTCTAGATTTTGTGAATTTGTCTTTTTTAAAGAACTTATGAATTTTTATAAAAACAAGTCATTTTAAAGATATGTTGATGTTTCTGTTTGTGGAGGTGTTGTGGTCTAGTGGATCAAAGAGTTTGCAGTTTGAGTCCCGCCGTGGCACTAATGTTCTTTGACAAGACATTAATGTACATTTTTTGCCGCACTCCACCCAGGTGAGGTAAATGGGTACCTGGCAGGAATTAATTCCTTGAAATGCTGGAGCGCCATAATGGCAGCCATGCTAAAGCCGGGGTAATAATTGTGGAGTGCCAGGAGTCTAAAATCTGACAGACATGAGCACTATACAAGAACCTACTATTATTATTTCTGTCAGAAGAGCATAAGCAGGGGCATGTCTAGTAATTTTGTACCTTGCCTGGTGATGTCCATCTGCTGATGAGCACAGAATGATATTTTCTTTAAGATTTGATGCTGACTATATTTCTGTCAATTTAAGTTGCATTGGATCTTGTTAAACAACTCAGACAAAGGATATGTTTCTGTTTTATGAATGTGCAAAAATAAACCCAACACGTAATATTGCACTGGTGCATTGGATGTTATGATTTGGAAAACATTGTCCTGTCTACGATGGAAGTGGGGGGGGAGGAAGGGGTTAAGGAGAAATAATAACTTCCCATCAACTTCATCTTGTCATCTCAGTAGCTGCGATTTGAAATGTCGGATGTGATTTGATTATATTAGGGCATGAATTTTCTTCAATCTTAAATGACTGTTCGTTACAATATAAATGTATACAAAATTCTGGTTTTACACTACCAGTAGTTTATATAGCAATAGGATGGATTCACGATTTACCGCACCCCCTCCGGCAAGCCGCAACAGGCCAAGTTTTCAGCTTGCAGGTCGACATCTTTCAACCCATGTAGCGCAGCAAAATGCTAGCTACCGATCGAAATGACCAAAGTGGTCCAAACTGTAAATTCATTCAGTGGGATTGTGCCCATTTTTATGCCTCCGCTACAACGTAGCCGGAGGCATTATGTTTTCTGGTTGTCCGTCCGTCCGTACGTACGTCCCGTTCTCGTGATCGCGTTATCTCAAGAACCAATTGATGGATTACCGCCAAACTTGGGTCATGTATGTATCTTGCAGAGCTAATGAAGTGATTAGATTTTGGGGTCACGAGGTCCAAGGTCAAAGGTCACAAGGCTCATTATGTATGCAAAAATAGCTCGTGATCGCGTTATCTCAAGAACCGATTGATGGATTACCGCCAAACTTGGGTCATGTATGTATCTTGCAGAGCTAATGAACTGATTAGATTTTGGGGTCACGAGGTCAAAGGTCAAAGGTCACAGGGCTCATTGTGTATGCAAAAATAGCTTGTGATCGCGTTATCTCAAGAACCGATTGATGGATTACCGCCAAACTTGGGTCATGTATGTATCTTGCAGAGCTAATGAACTGATTAGATTTTGGGGTCACGAGGTCAAAGGTCAAAGGTCACAGGGCTCATTATGTATGCAAAAATAGCTCGTGATCGCGTTATCTCAAGAACCGATTGATGGATTACCGCCAAACTTGGGTTATGTATGTATCTTGCAGAGCTAATGAACTGGTTAGACTTTGGGGTCACGAGGTCAAAGGTCACAGGGCTCGTTATGTATGCAAAATAGCTTGTGATCACATCTCAAGAACCGATTGATGGATTACCGCCAAACTTGGGTCATGTATGTATCTTGCAGAGCCAATGAACTGATTAGATTTGGGGTCACGAGGTCAAAGGTCACAGGGCTCATTATGTATCCTAAAATAGCTCGTGATCGCGTTATCATTAGAACCAACAGATGGATTACAATCAAACTTGAATTTTAAAAATTGCTTCCATTTTGGTTTGTAAAATTGCTCTATGGCGGAGGCATCATCGACTGCACGCAGTTGAAGTTCCATCTAGTTTGTACTGAATTTGGATGTCCAAACCAGCCAACAATAGGTTCAGACTGAAAATTTGGCCTGATTTTAGACAAAAATCAATATAAATAGTTAGTTTTAATTGGCTAAAAAACAATTGCAGAAATGACCAAAATGTCGTAAGTAGGGTCAATAAGACCCTGGAATCAGCGCAAAATTTCACCCCAGATAAGCTATTGAAACCTGCCCCACCAAAAATTCTGATTACCCCTAGCAATCTTTATAAGCTCTTTAGTCTTTAATTCCTCAGTATTATCTTTCCAATATGCTTCCATGTTATTAACTCCTTATGCAATATTTTGGGGTAAGGGTCATGTTCACACAATTTGCGGGGTATGAGATATGCCTGCAGACTATATTTATTGAGTTACTATGTTCATTCCACCCTTTGCAGTATGATTCTATACAATAATAAATATTCTTAGATTTGTATAAAATTTCATTAATTCCATGTTGCTCTATTTGTCAGAAATGGCCTTATAGCCTACTGATTGGTGGAAATCAGCGGAGTGAATGACTGTGTAGAGTGAGCATAGTATCCTGTTTCATAAAACTTGTTATCAATAAATGCTTAATTTCTCTGACAAATATACTCTCAGCCAATCAGTATCATGATTTCAGTATGGTGGGTTCCCACTGCCGATCAAACCAACCCGACCATGCAAGCCCGATCAAGCTATTTTGGCCTGGTCGGGCTCGGTCGGCAAGGGCGATCGGGGTCGGTCTACCTTGATCGGTATCGATCTGGCTTCCTACACGACAATTTTTGGCATGTCAAAAAATATCGTGTAGGGGTCGAGAAGGCAAGCGATCGTACAGCGATCGTGTATTGGTCGAGTAGAGGTCGAGCTGATCGGGAATCGATCGTGTAGAGGTCTAGTTTGGTCGGGGTGGATTTTTTTCCGCCGATCACTACCCGATCATCTCGATTTATACACAACTTCTACACGATTGGTTCCCGATCAACTCGTTCAACAACTCGACCGCTTGACGATCGATACATGTCTGCCCTAAACAGTCACTCGACCGAACTCGCTCACTTCTCGACTGCTTCGCGATAACATCCCGAGCACTTCTCGACCGCACTCGATCTTTCCATTCGCAACACAACTATTACGTGATGATCTAATCACATTTTCTTCGTACCGGTATATTGATACTACTGAAATTTAGATTAAAAGGCTTCAAAATCAGGCAAGAAAATTAGTTTTGTTCCAAAAAATTTTAAGTTCAGTTCAGTTTTGTTCAAAAAGGTTCTAAATCCATGAATTAAGAGAAGAAAAAAGAAAGAAAATATTGAGGAGACCCATATTTTTTATTTTGTTTTTTTATTTCATAGTCCTGAGTTTCTAAACAACACGCGAATACACCTTTTGGAAGAGAACTCTTCATACAAGAATTATATATCACTATGTATATAATGACTAGACCAATTAGGAGTCACTGTAGTGAACTAAACCATATCGTGTTGCCAACCACCTAGCCCACAACTGTAACTGTTCGATTTCCATCTCTTGAGTGTCTGAGATGAACTGAACGCCAGGCGCGGATCCAGGGGGGCGAGCGGGCCTTGCCCCCCGCCAAAAAGAGAGAGAGAGAGAGAGAAGGAACAGAAGAAAAGGAAGGGAAAGAGGAGAGAAAGGGAAAGAAAGAAGAGGAAGAAGAAAAGAAAGGGGGAAAGAAGGAGATCGGGGGGGGGCGAAAGGGCCTTGCCTCCCCCAATCAAAAAAAAATAAGAGAGAAGGAAGGAAAGGGAAAGAAAAAAGGAAAAGAGGAGATAAAGGGAAGGAAATAAGATGAAGAAGAAAAGAAAAGAAGGGGGATATAAATATAAGTTGCAATTTTCCCGCCAACAAGTTGTGGATCGGGGAGGGGGGCAAAAGGCCTTTGCTTCCCCCAAAAAAAAAGAGAAGAAAGGGAAAGGGAAAGAGGAGAGCTAAAAGGGAACAAAAAAGAGGAAGAAGAAAAGAAAAGGGTGAAAAGAAGGGGAGATCAGTTGCGAATAATACCGCCAACAACGTGTGGATCAAGGGGCCGAAAGGCCCTTGCCTCCTCCCCTCCCCAGCAAACCTAAAAGAGAGAGAAGGGAAGGGAAAGGGAAAGAGGAGAGAAAGGGAAAGAAAAAAAGAGAAAGAAGAAAGGTAGGGAGATCAGTTGCGATTTTTTTCGGGGTGATTTGCCCCAATAAAATTCGATACCGGCGATTTACAAATGTTACTGAAATGACGTAATTTTTCGAAATTTGTCCTCCCTTTTTAGTAAATTATACTTTTTTGTGCGTTTGTTGGAGAATGACAAATTTACAGTCAGGCAAGAAATATGCTTCTTTAGAGGCCTACATGTCAGGGCCCGCGGAACGGCGGGGCTCGGGGGCCTCGAGCTCCCCCCCCCACTTTTTTGAAAAAGTATATTAAAGAGAAATAGAATGAAAGAGAGAAAGAAAGAAAGAATAGTGACCTGTCAGTGTCACAAATAATGAGGTATCAAAAAGATGCTCATCTGACCGTAATTAAACGCCTAAAACCCCTGAGTTTCTGGGGGCTCTACCCCTGGACCCCACCTAGGGCCCTAAGGCGGACCTCTGGATACTGATTTGACGGTACTTTAATGCCTAAAACCCCTGAGCTTTTGAGGGCTCCGCCCCCTGGACCTCACGCCTATAATTAGTGTCCTGCCAGTGTCACAAATAAGGTATCAAAATATGTTCATCTGACCGTAATTAAATACCTATAAAGCCCTGAACTTCTGGGGGCTCCGCCCCCTGGACCCCACGCCAATTAATTTCCTGCCAGTGTCACAAATAAGGTATCAAAATATGCTCATCTGACTGGGGCAGTTGACCCCAAATAAAATTCAAACGTGGTTTATTACTAATTCGATACCAGTGATTTACAAATGTTGCTGAAATGACATTTTCCCGGGTTTTCTCTTATTTTTGCCCATTATACCAGAGGCGGCACTCCCGTGGGGGGGCACTGTGCCCCACTTTTCAGGTACCCCCAAAGCCCCTTTTTACATAGGGCAAGTGCCCCTTTCTTTTCTAATAACTGTCCTTTTCCTCTCTTTTCATCTCTGGTGAGTACGTCTTTCCAGGTGCGAGAAATTCCCTTTTCACCTCTGATTTTTTGCCCTTTTTTAACTTTGACTTGTTTCCCTTTTCCTTCTTAATAAGTGTATTTTTTCCTTCTTATTAAGAACCCCCTTCACCATCTCTTAAATGCCACTTTTCACCTCTGATAAGTCCCCCTTTTATTTTGACACTTGCCCCTTTTCCTTTCTAATAAGTACCATTATTTCCTTCGGATAAGTGCCCCTTTTCCTTTTTTATATGAGCCCCTCCCCCTTTTCAAAATGCCCCTTTTAACATCTGCTAAATGCCCCTATTACAATCTGATAGGTGCCCTTCCCCTTCAACAGATTCCCCATTTCCCTTCTCACAAGTGCCATTTTCACCTCTGAAGGCTCCGATAATTGCCTTTTTACTTTGACACAAGCACCTTTTCTTTTCTAATAACTGTCCTTTTCTCTTTGATAAGTGCCTACTTTTCCTTTCTCCATAACATGCACCCCTAATTCAAGGCGACTTAGAGCCCCTTTTTCTTTAATTTTCCCTATAGTTCGCTCGCCACGCTCGCTTGCATTTAAAGATGTTATAATTATGTTACTTATAAAATAACTTTTCAGTCTTTCTTCATTAGATTGTGCTTGATACTCATCAGGGTTTTTTCGGGGGATCTTCTTATAAGATGTAATTTTTCGCATTGGGACCTCACAAATCTTAACATTTTTGCTCGCTCGCTTCTCTCGCTCGAAAATTAATATTCAGACCATCACACCCAACTGCAAAGTACGTTGCTTAATTAAGCAGTATCTTGTACCACGTAAAGAAAGAAACAAATATTGACATCATCCCTGGCAGTGTAATCACAATCATGACGACGATGTAGAGGGTAATATACCAATGTCTAAAAATGGTGTAGGTTTTGTTGATGTTTCCGTTTGTAGGTGCCCCTTTTTTCCAGAAAGAGCCCTTTTTTGTTGGTGCCCCTCCCTATTTTGGAAGACGCTCCGCCGCCCCTGCATTATGCTACTTGGTGGTGATAAAGACTTTGTTCTGACCCCCAAAAGTTCTTGCTCATTACGTCACTGCTTGTCGACTATTCCTTTCATATTTTATACTGTATTTTGTATTATCGTTTTTTGTTTTCATGGTAATGGTTAAATAATAAAATCTTTCTTGAAATAATAATGATTAATAGATATGTTAATAAGGTAGTAAAAAACGAAAGGGGGAAGCGGGTAAGAAAGAAAGGACGAGTGTACTTATAGTGTAAAGGGAAATAACAATATGAACAGGTACAATGCGCTTCATAGGATAAAGATCCGTTTGAGAAAGCTAAATATTGCCAATTAAGTTGATAAATGGTATATCTCGAAAAGTAGGTGAATTCTTAAATGTATTGCAGCTGAATTCAAGAGAACATCTTTTAAGCCAAATTCACGAATCCCTGATAACACTGGATTATCTGGATAGCACAATTATGGTTAGCATGTGCGCCGCTCCATGGTATTGTTTAATCTTAATTTATTACTGCTACACACAGACTATATGGCCTTGATTTTGTTAACGGTTTGTTTGTGTGATTGTTTTAATAACATTGTTGAAAGCATTCGAACCATTTTTAAGGAATATAGTATTTTAAGGAATGCCATAAAATTTACTCAAGATAAATTTGACATCCTTCAACTACAATATCAACCCTAAGTCTGTACTAATATTTTTGTTGTTGCTGTTATTGTTGTTGTTTCTTTTTGTTTTGTTGTGTTTTGAGGTGTTTTTTTTTTTACACCTCGTAGGATGAGATGTTTAAAAAAATGAAAGGAGCGCGGGGCCTGGTGCTATAAGAAGATACAAGATGTTAGACATTTCCAGTGAACATTGCAGTGTATAAGGTATTGGCATGCAGTTCGGATACTACTGGAATGTTAGTCAGATAGAGTTCCATTTTCATACCAGCAAATAATAATAACCCTACATACCAACGGTTCCATGCTATAAACGAAGACTGTAATCCGATAAATTTTGTATTGTTATCGTCGGGATAAATATAAGGGTTATGGTACGGTTTAGGTATAGAGTTACCCTCAGTCCTATGTACAGAAATATGATATGATATGATACTTGTGTGCTAGTATATTGTGCGGAGGACGTCTATGATCGAGAGATTACACTAAAGAAATGGTTCAATGTAAAACTGTAATTCACTTCTTCTTCTTCTTCTTCTTCTTCAAGATAATCTGCCTCCTTCAATACTGAAGATTCTTGCAGATGCCGTATATACTCGGCCTGATTGGGGTGTGCAGGTGGACCACTACACCGGGGTTTCCCCCTACTCTTATACGAATAGTGCAGTGGGTTCTTAACGTGCAAAGGTGGTGACTCTCCTGTACACGGGGCCTCCATTTAACGTCCTATCCGATAGATGGAGTGTTTTCCACTTTAACATAGCCTGCGTCTATGAAACAATGGGAGGGGCGCGTTAACACACAACGCAGGCTTCAGTCATCCGCCTGGGTGGGATTCGAACCCGAGATCTTTGGTTCGACAGGCATACCTACATCAGGTCATACAGGTTTTTTTACGTTAGTTCATGCTTGTATTTATCATTCCTTTATTTCTGTTTATGCGCTCGTGTTTCTTTCAAATTCTTCTTTCTTATTTTTTCTTTCATTCTTTTAAAATTGACATTACAATTTATATATTCATTGTTAATAGATGCATTTATGTAATGCACATTATTGTTGATTTAGAGCCCCTTGGTCAAGCAGTCAATTTAACTGAACGGGCTACCCTGTAAAAAAAGAATGAATGAATGAAAGAAAGAAAACTAATATAAAAGGATTTCAAGAAAAGGAAAAGTGGGACAAGATCCTACCAGTACCAGCGACTATATACATTCATACAATGGCGGGTACAGCTCCTTTTTGCGGAATGATACCTATGTATAGACGCCTATAAAGTTAAAGTTACCGGTACTGCACTTATGGAAATCCTTCGTTCATTAATATGATCCAATATCGTTTGGTCAATAGGCAGACTCTCCTACAAGAAAGTCTCTCAGTGTGATTAATCGCTAAGACGGACAGGGTGTTGTGAGAGAAAGAACTCTAAATTACCAGTGACGTGTACTGTACTTAGCCATCGGTTCAAGAAGGCCAGAGTTTGATACTTTTTAACTAATTACTAGAGTAATTAAGGCTTCGATATGGCTGCTCCACGACAAATGAAGGCCGTTGTTGTAGAAGAGTTTGGCGAAGCGGAAAAGATGAAAATAAAGACGGACGCCCCAGTGCCCAAAGTTGTGGCGGGAAAGGTAAGCGGTGGTTTACATGTAATATTGCAGTTTATTGTATTCACTCATTTTCCGCCTGCATTCCGGGATCGTCATTATTGTTCCCGTAAAGGTTTTTGTAAATTATTACGTTTAATGATAATCTTCAATAAAAGAAACATAACATTATGGAATGTGGTGCACTATATATTTTCGTGTATTTTTTTTCGCTCGAAAACTTTGTACTCCTGCAAAACGATCGATATAATAATAATAATAATAATGGTGGCTTCTTATATAGCGCACATGTCCGTCACGTTGTGACGCTCCTAGCTGGCGCTGCCCCGATTATTACCCTGGCTTTAGCAAGGCAGCCACTGCGGCGCTCTAGCATTTCAAGGAATTAATAATGTTGCAATAATTGTATTTGTAAGAAAGCGGAAAAATAAGAGAAACCAATTGGCGAAAGTATGATACAAATCGGAACAATAATAAGAAAATTGTGAGTGTTTGAAATATAAGATTACTTAATTTATTTATTTGGTAATGGGATTGTGATTGGTTTCACGGACAACTCTCCCGTTTGTTGTGTACACAAATATTATAAATTTCTGTTTTTCTCCTAGGCGCCTTCTCCCATGGGGCACGTCTCAAAATATATTTTGGGTAGCATATACATGCATATACATGTATTATCAAAGGTTCTCTAAAAAACAGAAAAGACATTTAAAAAGAAATTCCTTCTTATTGTTCATATTGCTGGTAGGTGCTCGTTCGTCTGTATGCAGCTGGAATTAACGAACTTGAACTTCGTATCCGTTCCAAAGGCTGGAGGGGCTTCATTGCCCCCTGCATTCTCGGAATGGATGGAGCAGGTGTCGTCGAGTGCGTAGGTGACGATGTGACGTCCTGTAAGGTAAGCATAAACAAAAGAGATTCAGACTCTTTATTCAAAATACCTACCATGAGGAAGGGAATATATTTCTACTAACACTGCTCATAGTAGATCATAGTAGTGTGTTATCATGGAGAATCTGAAACTATTCGAGAGTTTACCCCAAAAGGTGTGTCAATCACCAAGAGTGAAGAAAAAAAAGATAAAATTATACTAACATTGATTTATTCCTTCAAGGCTGCTGTAGATGCGGTGTACTTTGTTAAATATATACTTTTCAATTTTTGTAGATGTATCCTTAACTAATTTTTTTTTTTTAGCCAGCCTCTTTTCTTCATCACCATTATTACAATATCATTTCATACAATTTATCTAGTGTAGGAATTTCACCCTCTGACCTTGACCGAAATATAATATACTTAATTATACAATTTTTTTGTATTGCAACATGTATTTCTCAATGTATGTCAACATGAATATGTTCCCTCTTTGCGTGGGAAAAGCACAAACATAATGTGCGACCCCCCCCCCACACATATATATATATATATATATAGAACAATTGATTCAATTTGGATAATCCTCCGTCACGACAATATACAAATAATGATTAAAACAATTGAAATAAAAATTGAAATATATATATATATATATATATATATATATATATATGTATGTATAGGTATTTATTGTATTAAGAATTTTTTTAAAATTCCGAACATGATTTTTACCTGTTCAACATCTTGAATAAGGTCAAAAGGAGATTTCGATTAGTCCTTTGGAAGGGGGAGGGGTGCACGGATACCCCTCTGAGATATCCTACTACAAATGATCGTACAATTTCATTTTGCGACTGATAGCACATAGTGATCAATGCAATCAATCCAAACAATCAATCGTACGATGAATAGACCGCGGTTTACTACTATATTCAAATTTATGGGGACCAAGTGACGAGTTCTTCCATTATTAACATGTAGTTAATGAAGGAAGTACAATACTAAGAATCCAGTCTGCACACTTTACTCGTTGCTTTGTCGGGAAAACCTCAGGAAAGCTTTCAAGTAATCAAGAACAACCTTGTTGTATAAAGTATGCATAACATTTGAATATGTTAGTAAATATGTTTATTGCTAAGCTTTGTGCTACGGGCCCTGTTTACTAATAATGTATTTCAATTTATACATGGGATTGTTTCTCTCCCGAATTCTTGGTGTCAAATTGAATCTCTATGGATGGAACTCACTTTTCATACATTAGTTTGTTGCTATGTTGGGTAAGTCTCTGAAAAGCTTTCAGTCGTAAAGAGATCCTTTTTGTTTTAAAAAGTATGCATGAAATAAGTTAACTAGGTCTATTGTAATGACTTTTCTTGCCACCGTACCATGACACATTAAAGCAAAACGTTGCTTACCAAAAAGCAATTACAATACGTAAAAATTTATCACGGGAAGCGATTAAAAAAACTGTGAAATTACTGGTACATAAATACGTAACGAACTTCTTTTTTTTTTTACATTAGCGTGGGGATCGTGTCTATGTGTGCCAGCCAATTACAGGCACGTATGCAGAGTACTGTTTAGCAGATGCAGACAGGGTGTATGAACTCCACGATAAGCTCAGTTTTGAGGAGGGTGCTCTCTTACCAATCCCATACTTCAGTGCGCTACGTGCTCTGACCAGGTAGGTGATCTGAGGGTACTTGGTGGTGTTGGTGGTGGTAGGGGTGGTGTTGGTGGTGGTAGGGGTGGTGGTGGTGGTGTTGGTGGAGGTGTTGGTGGTGGTGGTGTTGGTGGTGGTGGTGGTGGTGGTGGTGGTGGTGGTTTCTCTTTAAAGCATTACGTAGTACGGGAATGCAGGCACACCGGGACGGTTCAAGTTTTTTTTGGGGGGGGGTGGGGGGCACACACTCTGGGGCCCTACCCTCGAATAGATTTTTTTGACAAATTAGGCTTCGAGGTCGTTGATCAATGAACATATATTATAGGCGGAGGCATATTGGAGACGCAGTTGCATTTGCCTTGTTAAAACATTCTTTGATAATTTCGTTATACATTTGAGACCATATTGCCTTTGCCATTCGTGATACTGGAATAAATAGCTTGAATTTATATTACTCTTTCATTGAAGATATTAAGACTATGATAGGCTTCCGACTCGAGGCACCAAATACACCGAAAATACATGTAATCCAACACAGAATCGGCTTTTACGCAGTAAAAGGTTGATCGTTCCTCAGACCAAAAAAAAACAAACGAACAAACGAAAAACCAGGGTTGGCGCTATTTGAATCGCATTGATTTAAATTTGAATATATTATAAAAGAAGATTATTTAGATTCATGCAAAATGTGCTAAATCTCTTCTTCTTCTCCTTCTTATCCACCCCCTCTCTCTCTCTGACTCTCACGCTCCTCTCTTTCTCTCCCACCTCCATGTCTTTGTCTCTTCATCTCTGGACCCCCTCTCTCTCTTTTGTTTTTCCAGGGCTCACTTTCAACCCGGTGACAGCGTCTTAGTACAGGGAGCAAGTGGAGCAGTGAGTATATATGTTTTTAGAAGACTTGGAACACGATCACTGGCGTATCCATTCTATACTTAGGCCCCCTTCTCCCGTTTGAAGGCCCCGACGAAATTTGTGCGAATTTGTTTCGATATGCCATTGCTGATAGCCTTGATTCTAAATTCCAAATACTCTTCCATATTTGATTCCTTCTTGATTTGATTCTCACTATATGTGACCTGCTGTGGTAAACCCAAACACTATACATTGTAAGAGTGAAAATTTAGTTCTTTTTATCACTGGAAAGAGTAAGAAATTACCTTGATATGATACCTCATTCAAAGGAATTTATTGAAATTATTGCTATTTTTGTGATTATAATCGCCGAAAGTTTATTTCGAGATATAAGAGTTTAAAGTTAATCATTCGATTCCATCTTCGCACCAAATAAAAAAACATGCAGTCATTCACTTCATACTCAGGACCGCCCACTATAGCCATATTAGTGCCCAAAAGCCCATCGCTTACAGAATTTTCCATAAAAAGTAAGCGGTTTGTTCTCAGTAAATTGGGTACACTGCCATTACTATTCTTGAAAAAATTCAGTCGACAAACTTTTACATTTTTAAAACTCTATTATTTTGATGAAGATATTTATTGAACTCACATTAAACATGATTCATGAAAGTTGAATCAATGTCTGAAAAATATGCGTTTTTTGCCATATATACGGAATAAGCCATTTTCAATATACATGTATTCAAATTTATACAAATTTATATTTAGCAACGAACATTCTCCGGTTATTATTGTATTCCAGTAATCAGAATGTGAATCGCATACTACAAGTTGTTAGTCTGATTTTATTTCTGCATTTTTCAACAAAATAAGAAGTAATACACAAGCTAGGTACAAAAAAAAGTTAAAATACGTGTATAATCATATCATGATATGAATGATTTTAAATGATTATACTTAAACAAAAAAAATTGACAAATCATTTTAAAATTGAAAAATGCAGGAGACCGCCATCTTGAGCTATAGAGCTTGAACGTGATGGCGGCCTCAGTTGTTGCTAGGTCAGACAAATATTATAACTTGCCCTGCCTAACAACTCATAATGTACGCAATGGCTTTGTGACTATTGCTAACTCATCATGCTCGTTTGTGTTCATCTTCACACCAGGTTGGTTTAGCTGCAGTTCAGCTTGCTCGAGGACTTGGTGCTTCACGTGTCTTTGGAACAGCTGGTAGCGAGAGAGGGCGGCAGATCGTGAAGGAAATGGGGGCGGAAGCCGTATTCGATTACAAGGACAGAGATTTCAAAGAAACAGTAAAGGTATAAATGATTCCATATGACCTAAATATCATAAAAGAAACAAGAAATGGAATATCTTTATTTGGGGCTACACGTATCCGACATTAAGAATAAACAGATGCAAGCAATAATCTATCGAAATTGTATTATTGCTTACATGAGATCCTAAAACTAGTAATTTATTTGTCATGTCTATATACCGTTGGCTTAATAACGTAACGTATAATTTTGTACCCTTTTGACACATTTTAATAACTGACAGGCAACTATCGGACCAAAGGGTGTGAACGTCATCTTAGAGACCAACGTCGACGTCAACTTCGCTTTCGACCTTGACATCATATCCAAACACGGTCACATTGTGGTATGTTGATTTGTTTCATTTGAGTGTCATAATACGCTGAAAATTATTTGGTATTGATTGTGATCGGATTTGAAATTTCATTTTATGTCAAATAATGCCTAAAAATCTAAGTTATAAGATCCGTATCCGGATACCTACCCCCTGGACATCCACCCCCGGATAACCATCCCAGTCAACTACCCCATAGGACTAACCCCTAGGACAACTACCCCTAGGGCAACCACCCTTTGACGACTACCCCCTAGGACAACTACCCCCTATGATAGTTGTCCGGGGGTAGTTGTCCTAGAGGATGGCTGTCGAAGGGGGTATTTGTCTGGGGGTAGTTGTCCCGGGGGGTAGTTGACTGGGGGTGGTTATCCGGGGGTGGATGTCCAGGGCCGGGTAGGTGTCCTAGAACCTATAAGATCATATAAGCTCGCGGTAATAACAAGAAATAAATATATATATATGATAAAAGTTATGTTTTTTAAAATGTAAAACTCTTACCTATGACGGCACGCGTTCAGTGGTGGTGGAGTGGAGTCTGATATAGGATAAGGTATACATTATATGCGCGCCCTAAATTCAGGGTAAACTGCATAAAAATATGATTTCCAAAGGGTTGAAAGTACGAAATATTTTTAAGCTCGCTGTGCTCCCTCGTTAGTTATGTTTCTTCAGGTTCTCGTCAATTCACCCCGATGTTAGATATGATGAATAACTAGTATTTCAAATGGGTTCAAATATCCCCGGCAAATATCTGGATATTTTAGAAATCTAACTCTCTATTCTTGTAACTTTTAAGCTCCCTTTATAGGATAATGTGCCTACATTTAAATGCCCAACTTTAATTGTTTGAATTAAATTGTAACCATTACATTTTCAACTTTCTAAAGAAATCTGAGCCTGATTACATGTCAGGGTTTTCGTTAACTTCGCGCCCCTATTGAGAAAGATAAGTGAATAGCCAAGCATTTTAAATGTTCAATATTTGAAAGAAACTTGGATAATCGGTTGCTGTGCTCCATTGCCTTGCTCTTTTATAAGGGCATAATGTCTAAGAAAGTACATTTATTAGGAATGAAAATGTAAAATAATCTACTGCCTTGCTCCCTCGTTTGTATTGTTATTCATCAAACGGGTTGAAATAATGCTTCATTTTCCTGAAATGCCACAATCTCCACACGGGAATTGGTTTGGTTTGTAATTCGTATTTTACTTGATAATTGAATATTTTGTCTCTCAGACAGTGGCGGATCCAGGGAGGGCCGGGGCCCGGCCCCTCCCTAGGAAAAAACAGGTAAAAACACCCTTTTTTGAAAAAAGAAGATGGGCCCCCTCCCCTGGCGCACAAGGGGGGGTGGCGGTGGAAAACAAAATTTGTGGTCAATACCCCTGGCGCCCAAGGGGTGGCGGTGGAAAAAAAATTACTCTTCCCGGAGGGAAATTTTTTTTTGCTCACTACCTCCCCACTGAGCGAAAAATCGACCGGCACAATTTTCAAATTTTCGCACGAAGTGGGCCCTTTTTTAGGCCCCTCCTTGCCGCCGGCTGGATCCGCCCCTGCTCTGAGATACACTACATGGACAGTATACTCAACACCCCACAATTTATAGAATATTCAGAGTACATCATTTCAAATTTCATAGTCATGTTTTTAAACGTGAACTTTACATGAATTTTGCCCTTATTCTTTTTCATCTTCATCAGATCGTCGGCAAGCACGGAATAACAAAATGTGATCCTCAAAATATGGTGTCAAAAGAAAGTACGGTCACTGGAAGTGCGCTATTTTTCTGTGATACGGTAGGTGGTCTTCTCGAGTATTTTTTTAACATGGAATGCCAATTATATGAAAATGGGAACCATCACAGAAGTCCGTACTTTTCATCATGGATGGAGTGCCCCCGAAGTTTACAAACAGGAAGCGGTCCTCGTTTTGGTCGGGAGGGAAAGGGGGATGCATTATGGTGCCCACTTAGATTAGATCCTTGATCGGTATTAACTGATTGTTTGAAATTACAAAGTTTATTTTAAAAAACTGAGTCTCCAAGATTTCACACTACAAAACAAACCTTGATCTAAACCGTGTTTATAATAAAACGGCTAACCCTGAAAGCAGGGGCGGTGATTTCTTATCATTGACAGGCTAGGGGAGATGGATTATTGGGTCATCAAGCATATACATCTGCTTTAAACTTAACTTTTCTATGATCTTTTGTATACTTGATGTAGGAAGCGAGATTGATCATACATGATACACTGTATCGTGGGATAGAGGAAGGATGGCTCAAACCGTACATCGGAGGCAGGTTCAAACTGGATGACGTCATCGCTAGTCATCTAGATATCGAGACACGCAGAGGAGCGACTGGCAAGACTATTCTTACATTTGAATAACTGATTTGTGATATTGTAAATCTCTGAAATTCCCTTTATCTCATTGGTTCCTTTTCCATCTTTCATTTAGTATAGATTGAAATTAGTTTTTGCCAATTTCCTTTTTATCTTACCCCTTTTTGTTTTGTTTTTATTATCGATATGGAATAACCTTCATTTAATGAATTGAGATGAAGAAGAAAAAAGGCAACGAAATATTAATTGGCCTACCATTAAAAATATAAAAGCTGAAAACAAAAGAACACAAAACAAAAAACACACCCGTCTTTAATGTAAAAATGAAAAAATTGTATTCGACAGCACCAGGCTAAGAGCAAGACAAATCGAGAAGAATTATTATACAAACTAAAGAAGGCTTATAAGATGCACTGCCCACCAAAAGTTTGGGTACACCTGTAATCAGAACTGATTTCTCACAATGAACCACATTTTTATTTATTATCAGATTTGTGGCACTGCAACAATTTGGTATCAAACTGAAGAGTTGGCATCAGTGTTCATTTTGGGTGATTGTGAAAAATCAGTATTGATTATAGGTGAACCCAAACTTTTAGAGGGCAGTGTATGCAAATATGTTCATCAAATTTCTATTGAAAAGATCCTGAAAGTTCCGACTTCGGATTGATAACGGGCCACGATTTGAGGTGAACCTGTTCAAGACTGGAAGAAAATTTATACTATTCCTTTCAAAGTTTACCTGTTCACAAAGCTTCGTTATTTCCAGTTAAGAATTTTTCACCGAATACTTGCGATCAACAAATATCTTCATTGTATGGGTTTTGCCGATTCTTATGTATATACATTTTTTCTTATCCTCTATCTATTGCATTTGACCCTTGATTTGGGACTGCCCTTTTACGCATCAATTCGTTCAAGAATTCCAAAGCTCTCTTTTAAACAATGAAGTGCATTTGAAGAATTAAAAAAAAAAAAAAAAAAAAATCCTTTTTGTTTGGTTTCCCAGATGATACATAATGTAGCTTTAACCTTTTCTTCATATAGGGTCGGCACAACTTAGATTTTCAATCTTTAACGCCGATATCACTCGACCTGTTCTCTAGTATTTTTTTCGTATTCTGTAAATTATATAATTTATTCGTTGTAAATGTTTTGTTTTGTATTGTTTTGTTTTGTTTGATTTTACTGTATACTTTAATAATGTACATGTTCATTCTTTTTTATCGAGTGAATAAATAATAATAATAACAATAATAGTCCGTTCTTGTACAGCGCATAATACTTAGTCTCTATGCGCTTCCAAAGAGCTTCGGAAATTATTACCCTAGCTTTAGCTCCGGCTACCATATCGGCGCACAGTGCATTTCAAGGAATAATTTGTTCTCATCTTCCTGCAGGTACCCATTTACTTCACCTGGGTTAAGTGTGGCAAGTGTAGATCAATTGAATAAACTTTGAAATGTGACTTCAAGTTTTAGTAAGAGCAATATCAATAATCATACAGTATAAATCATACGTCTTGATTTAAAATCTTTTCCGTAAGCAACCAATTTAGGAAAAGCCATATTTCTTTGGTAACGTAATCACACAAATAGATTTTACCAACTTACTCCCATCAGCTGACCTGACATTCATGTAGGTATTGATAGTGATATGTACATGACAAGGCATGGGTCAGGGTAGATAATATGAAATTGATATCTCCAAGCCCTATTTGGCATCCAAATTGAATATGTATAACATGTTGATTTGTGAAGAATAGTTGATGTGTTCATTGGTTATAAAAGCCATGACCAAACGCATATTCCGGTTTGCTTCTGTCTTTCATTTATCGGCTTACTTCGAATCATCGGATCATCGCGTCGGGTTGTCGGGGTAATTTCTGCGAAATAAACCCCTCTCATCTACCAATGGTCTGGTCCAATTTACCCGACACCTAGTGAAAACCCTACAGCAAATCTACGAAAGGTCGCATGATCTTCGTTTTCGTTTCACGAAAGGTCGCGTGACGCGATCACCCGACCCCATGACCCGATGATTCAAAGTAAGCCTATTTATCAGACGTAGAATGCCTCCCATCACTACCTTCGGTGGGCAGAAACATCAAAAACAAAGAATAAAATATAGAAGTTCAAGTAGTGTTGATAATATATATGTTTAATTATTTATTCACAATCCACTACAGTTAATACATTAGGAACAATCAGACATATACAATACATGTACTTGCAGACTCCTGTGCATATAGTATACAAACTTAGTTTTAAAAGGTTTCAAAATAACCATTTCAACTGCACCAAACATATCCATGAACTCAACAGAGGTCAGTCATCATCGATAACAACAGAGAAATCAAAATATGGTATACAATTTAACAAGGATAAAAGACAAACTGTAAGATTTTGCAGTAAAAATAATGTTTACATTTTTTTTTGGACAAACATTTTTCCATGACATATTGGCATGCAGACATAAAAGATAATTTCATACATAACCACAAGTGAATCACGAAGAAAACTTTTCAAGAAATTAATGCAGATTTCTAACTAACAATTCCAAATAAAAGGGTACATATTCATTTATATTCTACAAAGGAAATTAGTTCATTCATATACAATAAATTTACATTTTTCGTCATACATATCAATAAATTATTCCTGCCCCAAGAGTGCAGCATAGTTTAAAATCTACCAAAATAACAAAACACCAAGATAGTGATTCTCCACATCAGTGCAATATGGCTGGGCCGGAGCAAAACGAGGACGAAATGGCTATCGAACACACATTGTAAATATACATTCTACATTGCTTCTTTCAACAAATATGTCAAAGTTTCTCATTTATCGAAGAGAAAAACATAATGATTCTCTCATCAAATTGGCAATGTTATACAAGAAAGGTATTTTGATCATCAAATATTTATCTTTGTTCACGATAGTCAAATGTGATTTGCATGAAATGTTTTGATTAAATAATGTCCGAGCTAATTTACCCCAACCCCCATATTTCTCACTCTCCAAAAGATCAAGGCAAATTTCAGCATTAAGGTGAATACTGAAAGAAAGAAGAGACTTATCCTTTATTAGAAGTTCCAAGGAAGCCTACAGAGTCTAATGTCTATTTCAGTAGCTCCAGAGAAAAGAAAAACTTGAATCCCTGCTTTTTCATACTGTTTTTGTTACTGTTGTGTGGTACATACAATAGTTGTTAAGAAAAAAAATAGGGGGGGGGATATATTATACTATCCATTAATAAGGTGACCTCACCTTTCAATATCCAATGGCAGATACAAATTTCCTACAAAAGACAATATCTGCAACAGCATTTTTCTCACTGATTTAGTTTCTGTTAATTGAGTCCATTTACATATTACAATTTTGTGCAGCAAGACGTATTTTACAAACACTGGCAAGGTGTACAAACAAATATTTAAAGGAACCACTCCAGATTGTCTTCAAGGGAAAATTACAATGAAATATCAATTTAAAAATCTATTAAGTGACTAGAACTAGAGGGGGAAGAAATATTAAACCTTCACACTATGGTACTAAATCCTACATGTTATATGGGAGCAATTCCAGCATAATAGACATGGCATTCTGAACAATTTTTGATTATTTTAACAAAATCAAGAGTCCTATAGCATATTTCAGTCAATGATTCAATTACATACGACTATCAGTGACATACATAAAGCCAATTTCGCAGTATTCCACTGAATAGTTGAAGAGAAAATTGATTGCTTGTATCCATAACGGACGTGACACAAAAATGGAAAAGGATATTTGACACCCTGTTTAACAGTTTGAAAAGTCTGTGATGTGCGTGTTTGGGGGGGCAATAAATCTAGTTTTGTGTGAACAAAACCTGTGACCTTTGACCTTTGATACCAAAAAGCTAATCAGTTCATCCTTGAATGCTCGTATACTTGATCCAAGTTCAGTTAGTATCTCTTCACTAGTTCTTGAGTTATCGGTCGATTAAAGGCGGACGGACAGAAAGACAACCGGACAACATAATGCCTCCTGCACCACTTTCAGAGGTTGAGGCATTAAAATGACTTCGTACAACAAACTGCCTTACAGTGAATGAGTCAACTCTGCAAACAGCCCCACCCATAAAGATATATAGGACCATGATTTCGTTACACAGATGTCCGAAAGTAAAATAAAATATCATATTAAAGGAAATAAAGAAAAAGGAAAGCACCATAAAAGAATAAAAGATGTCCAACATGTGATTTTAAAATATAACTTGGTTTGCTAGACGAACAAGGTGGTCTCAGTTCTTATGAAAAGCACCTAAAGTAAGTGTAAAAACAATAGTGGTTTTCGTTGCTTAGAAGAAAAAAAGACAATTACAACAGGAAAGAGTGAAACAAAAATCGAACTTATGTACACTGTATCTATTCCACATTGCACAAGATGTAATGTAATAGCTTACATATATTTCAATACAATATACATCAATCACCAATTTAATAATACATGTACCAATGATGACACATACCCAAGCTATCAACTGTACTAGATGCTCAAGCTGTCTCATAAAAAAAGGACTTCCTCTCCTCAAACATAACATATGGCATTTTCTGAAACTGTGATATTTCTTGACACGTTACCATGGTAACGCCCACCACTAACTTTTTGACAAACAAGCAGATTCTGACCAATGCAGGCATATAAACTGCATAGAGCTCTCTGAAGTCTCATTTCTCTTGTTTGCATACATAACAATAGGATCAAAGAAGGAAGATATGGAGCTGAGATGCAGTGACACCCATCTAATTAAATATTGTCCATACTATTTGCTTCATTTCCAAAGAAAATAAAGTTTCTTCAAATTTGACCATTGAATTTATCATGTGACCCTTGACAGCATCATAGCATGGAGGTCCCCCAATGCATATGTGACTCATGTGTTCACAGTTGGATCAATGATTGCAAAGTTATTTGTCCCAAGAGGTATACTTTAACATTTGTGACGGATGGACAACAGACGGACACCATTTGGATCCTTTGGTCTCGCCTCCACCTTTGGTGAGCGAGACAAAAAGGATATAAATCTACACTTCTCCATTGTATAAGCACGTTTTCAAAAATGTACATGTAAAAAGATTATCTCAAGGATCATCTTTGACAAAAATGTTGCATTAAAATTTTCTTGATCATTTGTGAATATGGGGGCATGTTTTCACAAAATGTTATGTGACCCGCGTGTCACACACCTGACCTTTCATGAATATGGAGGTATGTCTTCATGAAGTTCATGCAACATTACAACTCGACCTGATGCGAAGACCTGATGGAAATAAGTAAGTAAAAAGGGACTAATACTTTAACATAACACATATAGATATCTCCCAGTCCCACATACTACAATACAACTGGGAAAGAACAGTCTTAACATTACCAACACATTAATGAAAAAACTATTACTTTAAAGCTTACAAAAGTCCTTGATTTGGTCACTGTAATTTTCAACTCCTACTTATAAGGAATTATGAAATAAATATAATTATAATTGGATTGTAAAAGCACAGAATGACAAAGAAATTTCTCTAGAATTGATGTCATAAAATTCCACTGATAACACCTTAAGTGGGTTGTCATACAATAAATCTCCTATACTCTCTCTCTCTTGTCACAATATTTCTCTTCAGAATGCAATCTATACATGCTTTAAATGAAAACCTTTTAGAGCCAGCCAAATAATCAGGAAAAGATTTGAGCAAACATTTTGTTTCCAATAACAGTATAGAGACAGCAGTAAAGTGGACCTCAAACTGCTTCAAAACAATAATAAAACCGGAATTTCATCAATTGACCTCTATGACCTTCGACCTACTTACCCTGAAATCTAATCAGACTGTCTTCCTATGGTGATACATACTATCACCAAGTTTGAAGTTCATTCTTCAAATAGTTCTTGAGATATCATGGTAACAAGAAAGTGGGACGGAAGGACATAGGGGAAAACCATCCAAACATAAATGCATCCGGCACCACCTTTGGTGGGCGGAAGCATAAAAGTTTAATCTCCTTGATGTGGGTGGGATTGAAGTGGGATCCTGTGCAAAACATACCCTACTGTTATCTCCAAAGTTTCCCTTGTACAGCAAATCATTTATTTTTAGTTTGAAAATATTGGTGTTTTTGCAATACAATTGCATTTACATCATTTCATTTGGAATAAACTTATCAGTACTTGAAATAAACATCTATGTTGTACTGGATGACTGTTGATACAAGATGAAAATGTAGACATTGTTAGCCTAACAAGGGTATCCATCTCTGCAGATTCAAAATGCTTTTGACCAAACTGTAACTTAAAATGTGACTACCCTGGCTTCGCATAGAGAAAGCATTATATGCCATGAGTATATTTCAATATACAAAGGATTTGGTCACTTGGCTAAACTTCTAAGTTCTATTCCAACAGAGAATTGAGGTCCACAGTACCAAAATTCTGACACTTGATGAAAAAAATGGGGTTGGTCAGCTTAAAAAAAGAAAAAAATGAATATCAATATTCACTTCATATACATTTGTATAGGTAACATGATCATTCCATTGAACACATACTTATATACAGAGGTGCACAAGATATATATCAAGCATGAAATATAAAATATAGTCACAAAAGCTATTATTCTCCGACATTTAAAGTACTTCAGATGTTATAATCACATCTAAAGTGAAGTCAAGGTACAGCCAGAAATAGCTACAAATTTTGACACAAACTATCTTAATTAAATCATTAGAACATTTCAATCTATCCAACATAACTCAGCCTTTTTTTCAGTAAATTGCCCATACCATCTCTATATATTGATCATGATTTTACAGAAGAACAAAAGTCATAACAATCCAAACAAATTATGATACAGGAGCTTTTGCTAGAGTCAAGTAAGTGACCTCATTCCATTTCTTTTACAATAAAGCCTGCTTTAAAGATTCCCACATACCTTGAAAAAGTCCATGTATACATGTACTTCCATATAATGAACATAGACCATAATTTCTACTCCTTTAAAAAAAAGAAATTACACAAAGTCAGACACTACGACATGAAGCATGTAAACGGAAATGAGACATTTCTGCTCATCATAAAATATACAGAAGATCTACTTCCAGGCTTTACATTTGTATTTACAGTTCTTTATGATCATGATTATGATGGTAAGGTATCCAGACAAGAAATATATTACAAGGAAATTATTGAAAATAAAAGCTGTTTGACCAGTCACTTCTTCTTTCAGCAAATGTAGTTGTCAAATATTTGATGTAATAAAATAAAACGGAGAAGGAAATGATACTATTAAATATTTGCTGTGGATTCAAAACCTGTGTTAAACCATGATTTTAATTACAAGTTTCAAGGAATTTTGAATAGCTTTCCTGTGGGAAAGTTCTCAGGTGGGGGCGGGGTGGTGGCAATGACCCTTCCAAAGTCTTCACACCAATCACATTCGTACATGAAGTTTAAACAATAAACCAATGTCTGCATGATTTACATTCTGCCCCCATTAAAAACAGTGAAGACAGAGCCTTCCCTAAGAAAAAAAAAAATCAAAAAAAAATCAAAATCTAATTTTCATTGCTGTGATCAAAATGTATGGTAAGAAAAGGTCACCTAGCACAGCTTTCATCCCATATTTCAAAAGTTAAAAAGTATAACAAAGTAGTTGCATTGCAAATTTGACAATTTCAATAAATACAGTATTAAACATGAACCATTTTGCAAATACAATGCATGTGCGTAGGAAACAGTATTTGCAGAGGAGGAAAATATCATGTGATGAAAGTGTCTTTGTAACACATCAAGCGCAAACTTGGACAGTACCTTCCTTTCCACAGGCTGCAGGACAGAAGATTTGCATTTTTTTTAGTGAAGGTAAACCTCTGGGCCCATATTAAAAGTACCATACTAAGCTAGATGCCGACTAGCTTAGGCTATAGTACACAGTTTAATAGTTGACAACTAGGCTTCGTATGGTTTTATAAATATGAGCCCTGGGGTGTTTACAAAGATCCTAAGTTGAACTTATCTCTAAGTTGGACTTAAACATCATGGAGAGCCATTTGTAGCCTTAAAATAAAATATAGTCAAAAGCGAAAATTCAACTATTTTAGACTTTTCATAAATTCCATATCAAGCATATGAAATCTTCTTGATAATAGAAAATATGAATGATTTGAATCAACATTTTATGCCTTTTAAAATAACTTTTACAAAATATTTTCATAGATGCTAACGCTTTCCATAATTGTTAAGTCCAACTTAGGATCTTTGTGAAACACCCCCCTGGTTCTTAAATCAGGTGATGCTGATTTGGAGGTCCAAGACCACTCAAGCCTCTGTTCCTTCACCCTCTGTGCCTTTAAGTCGGAGTCTGGCAAAATCCTCAAATATCAAATCATCATCCTCGTCCACAAGCTTCTGCTGATTGTCGCTACCACTGAAAGGTCAAAGATCAAAGGTCAAAATACATAAAATGTTATAATAATAGCATTATTTCTTCATGTATAATCAGATATTATGGGTGTGTCTTCTGATTCCTGTCAATATCTTCATGCAATAGACAGGTTTACTAACATATTCAAATTGTATGCATACTTTTTAAACAAAGGTGGCTCTTCACAACCTGAAAGCTTGCCCAAGGCTTGCCGACATAGCAACAAGTAATGTTTGTAGATCGGATTCCAAGTATTGTAGTTCATTCATTATTAGCAGGTTATTGGAATAAATGGTCTCTAGGTCCCAGGAAGGAAACATCCACAAATTTGAATACGTTAGTAAACCGGTCTTTTGTCGCCTGCCAAGAACCAGAAGGTCAGTCAATCACATTCACTGATCCTATCAGTTCAGTCAAAGCCCACAATGTATTGTACAAACAAAAAGTTTGGCCTAAAAACAGCTACATGAAGTTGTTTCTTCCTTTAACGGAAACAAGTTTGTGGAGATTGTTCCCATGGAAAATATTCAAAGCCAATTGCAACGATGAATCAAAGAATGAAACCCCAAAGCATTGTTCAGATATACAGTGGTAAACCATGGTGTTCTTTTTCACCATGACCCATGTGTAATATGCTTCACATTTTTATATCTTATAACATATAGCTCAGTGAATGGTATACACGTAGGACCTTTGTTGCGTGGAGTCGCCATTCATTTAAACGTTACAAAAGTGGGGTTTTTCCAATCATTTTCAATAACTTAAGCACTAATAGTCCGGAAGTCTGTCCCCAAATAGTCACCAAATCTAGCTATAAGATTTGACCCTCAAAGCTATTTAGAAAATCTAACTCGTGGACAAAAAGATTGTCAACCTGACTGTTCCTGTCAAGTTTAGCCCCCAGAGCCCCTCCCCCCCCCCCAAAAAAAAACACAGAACCCCAAGTCTTGTTGATTTCACCCCATTGAGCCCATGTACAAACTTTTTCAATAGGAAGTATTATGCCTTGACATTACAGCCAAAAAACAAACAAACAAAAAAAAATCTGTCAGGATTGGGTGTCAGACAGTCCCTACAAATTGGGGCCAATTCCCCCGCCCTTAAGCTCCATAGACCAAATTTTGTCAGAAGGAAGAGCTAAAGAAAAACACCAAAGTGCCCTTAAACCAAGTTTTGCTGCCCCAAAATGGTCCGATTTATTGGAAAGAAAAGGCTTCTTTTTTACATTCTGACCTTAATAACTCAGAAGTGTTTGATGTGATTCAGTTAAAATTTACACAGTGCAATATTGGGTATTATAATTTTCTTGAGGTACAATTTGGTGTCAAATGATCATTTCATTGCTTTCTCAAGAGTAGCATGAAAATATAAACAGGATTATGTAAACACTCCCATTAACCATCTTCAGGATTATGTAAACACTCCCATTAACCATCTTCACCTGTTTCACAAGGCATGATAGAAGATTATGTCAGTTATTTGTGAAATTAACATATTATGAATCATATTAGCATTGCGGTCTAGCCCAGATACCTATCAAGCTCTTCTATAATTACGTCTTGTAAAACAGGTGCAGGCACTGCAGGGTTCAATGGAAGTTTTTAGATAATCCTATCAATAATTTTAGGCTACTTTTGAGATAGCAATATAATTTTTAAAATTTAAGAAATTATCAATGTAATGATAATTTGACACCGAATTGCAGACTTAAACAAAAACAAAACAAAACAATACAAATATATCAACAGTAATAATTGTAGAAAGTTATATGGAATTCAATGGAAACACA